>JABXWE010000022.1:0-125742 GCA_014611495.1 Limonius californicus
AAATGGAGAAATGTACACTGATTTTTTAAGAAACCAATTACCCCAATTATTAAACCAAAACATAAACCCTGACATGTGGTTTCAACAGGATGGAGCTCCACCCCATTATGCAATAGAGGCCCGTAATCATTTGAATGGAATATTTGAAAACAGGTGGATTGGTCGAGCTGGTCCGGTCAACTGGCCTGCTAGGTCCCCGGATTTGACCCCTATTAATTATTTCTTTTGGGGTTTTATAAAGGACAAAGTGATGGCGATTGCACCTACTACTTTCGATGATATGAAAAACAGAATCCGCTTTGCCTGCTCATTAGTGACACCTGACATGTTGCAGTGTGTACGGAATTCATTTAGAAAAAGAGTGAGAAAGTGTTTGGAAGTTGAAGGGGGACATTTCGAACAATTTCTCAAGCATGGCAGACGATAAATAAGTAGAAATTTAATTGTTAATATTTTTTTGTTTTTATAACCTAATAAATCATAATTCCGTAACCGAAAGAGCAAATCAATTTTTTTTTCGCACACATACCAAGTTTTTTACGTAGATTCGAATTTTATAAGAAAAAGTACATGTCCCCGTCTCTCAATTACTTCACCAAAATTTCACAAAAAAAATTTTAAACCGTTTTCGAGATATCCCCTTGTAACACTTTAAAAAACTCACCCTGTGAAGTCTTAGAATCAATAAAGATGGAAAGAGTGCATCTTAGTCGTGATATTCAGTTAAGAGCTGTGGGCATGATACAAGGAGGTATGGCTATTCAAGATGTGGCGGCTACTGTAAATTCTTGTAAAAGTACCATTGGGCGCTTGTAGCAGCGTTATCAAGAAACTGGTGATGTAAAAGAAAGACATCCTGGCCCCGTCAGGAAAACGAATGCTGTACAGGATAGATTTCTTCGAATTCAATGTCTTCGTAACTTCGCCAACCAGCTAAAAACTGAGCTCCAAAATGTCCATCAAGTGGTAGTCAGTGGTCAAACTATAAGAAATAGGTTGCATGAGGTTGATCTCCACGCTCGACGCCCTGTTAAAGTTCCCGTGTTTTCACGTGGCAATCGCGCACGGAGATTAGAATGGGCCGAGGAACACATCAACCGGCAAGAACAAGGCTGGGCTCACATGGTCTTCCCAGATGAATCCAGATTCGGTTTGAGGCCAGATTCTAGAAGACTAAGGGTGTGAAGGAGACCTGGAAATGAAAATCGTTTGGCAACTGTCCAGGAAGTTGATCGGTACCAAGGGGGAACAGTTATGGTTTGGGCTGGAATTGGAATTGGCCGTAGAACTGAGCTCGTTTTTGTTGAAGGCTTTTTAACGGCAAACGCATATCGGGACACAATTCTACAACCTGTTGTACTACCACAGGCGGAACAAATCGGGGAACAATTTTTACTGATGCAGGACAACGCTCGACCACACGTTGCGAGAACAGTTAGAAATTTTTGACATGAGCACAATATCTCAGTATTTCCGTGGCCGGCGCTATCCTCCGACTTGAATCCCATAGAACATGTGTGGGATATGCTGGGAAAAGGTGTCCTGAATCAAGGCTTGGCGTTTCAAACAAGGTAAGAGCTCTCAAATTGTTTACAAGACCAGTGGCAACAAATTGATCAAAATGAAATAGACAATTTGATTAGAAGTTTACCCAATAGGTGCCGAGCTGTGATTAACAGTCGAAGTGGCCATACACTGTGTTAAATGTGCAAATCTTTCATTTTTTCATTCATATTCTACTGTTATTTGTAAGTTAAAAATTTGCTCTATTTTTTACACACCCAGTATAAGCAAACTACAGTAACTTCTGTTTGTTTTTGTTATTAAAATTACAGATTATTGTTCAGCTTTATGTTTTGTTTCATCGTTGTGTCATAATACTTCCACTAGTTGCAAAAACATTTATTTTTAACCTTGTCCCCTAGACCATTTTAATGTGTGTATTTTCGTACACATCTTTTCTAATTAATTTGACTTCTGTGTCCACCAGAGCTTCGAGTTTCAAATCTGCTATCATTACCGTCTTAATCGTTCGGTTCCGTGAAGCTGTGTCCGTGATGTTCGAGACAGGAGCCGTTGCTGTATTGCTTGGCTTACAATCTGGACTCTTATGCCCGAAGTTACCACATTAAAAATATTTAGTACCCTGGTCTCTCGAATCGCAGTTCTTGGAATCATGCCCCTTTTCTCCACAGTTGAAACAACGACGTTATCTTCTTTCTTTATTTGTTTCTAATTTCGCTGGTAGGCCAGGCTTTTCAACGTTATTGGAGTTCCTAAACTTCGTTTGTTGGCTGGGTTTATATACGTTCCTAGCTCTGATTTCCTCATATGTTTTTAACATTTGTTTAAACCGGTCGATTGTTTCTGCTCCAAATAATACAGCTTTGTTTCTCATATCGTCCTGAATTCCATCTATTATGTAATGGATTAATGATTCATCATCGATTTTTCCTCGACCGCTTATTTCTTTCATTTCTAAAAAATATCTGTATACATTTTCGTTTTTCTTCATCTTCCTTCTGCCTAACGTCTGATGCAGCTTAGCACTGCTCGTTGTTGCGGGAAATTCCGCCTTAAGTGCCCTCTTAAGTGAATTCCAGCTCGTGATGTGTCTCTCACCCTGCACAAATATTTTAGATAAACCCTTTAGTGATGTTTTAGCAAAAATAAAGGTTTCCAAATTGTCCCATTGTAACAGGCCTTTGTTTTCTTCGAAGTCTGTTACAAAATCATTAACAGTATAACCGTCTTCACCGCTAAATGATCGAATGGAGTCTTCAACGTCACGGAAATTAAATACAAATTTTGACTTTGTACTCGTTGATGCGCTAGAATTTACGCTTTCTCTGTGAAAAATATTTCCTCCGTCATTTCGCTTAAATTCAGCTTCTCTTCTGCGTGTTTCGGCTACGCCTTCGTCTTCGTTTTGATCATCTTCGTCTTGATCGTCTTTGTCTTCGGTATCTTCTTCTACATGTGTGGTAGTTAGTAATTCAATGTCCATTAAATTATTAACAACGCTTTCAATTACGTCTGAAGTATCGCCAATGAAATCTAAATTCAATACGTTACAAATTAGAGCAAGATCGCCCCCTGTAAGATTGTCATTAATAAACGATAATTTATTATTATACTCCTCCGAATCCGCGCTAAAACCGAATCCCGAAAACTATCTTAGTTTTGGTCGGTTTTTTCTATCACCGTCGGTTTCGAATACAAGGCGGTGAAATGCTTTTATACCTTTAGTCGTCGCGTTATTAATGGTATCTTTAATATGAGTGATCTGACTTAAATTTTCCCTTGCCTCGGAATTTATAATTCACCAACACGCGCGAAATAAAATTAGAACGAATTCACCCACTTTAGTAGAATGCTTAGCGAGCGCAATTCTTGTTGAACGCCTGATGTAGCAGCGAGTAGGCAACCCAAGATGCGGCTGTGTTTTGATCGAGCGTCTCTCGATCCCTTACGTCTTCGGGGGGTACCGCCAGCCCTCCGCTTCTACCGTATGCGACTCCAAATCTAGCTGCTGGGACTTCGTTCCGTCTCATCCTCCTTGTTGCGCCTAGATCTTAGATCGTGGTGGCAACCGGTGATGGTTGCAAAACTTGCTTCGCTGATTCCGAACGAGCCCCCAAAATTGTGGGAATTTAACAGCTTACAAAGTTAAACAACAACACTAATTGATTACAATCTTTATTTAGACAATGTTACACCTTGTAAAACTAAATCAACTACACTTCTAACAATTCCAACTAATTTACGCGCTCCACAATACGTCTGTTCTATTAACCTCACACTTGCTATTCTGGTTACGTGTTCTAGTGCCAACTTAGGCCAACTGAAATCGCTATCCTACATATATATACATATATATTGCTATGTACAACTCCCCTAGCTGATTGAACTGGCAGATTTCAACTCAATGATCAATGAACTCTCACCTTACTGTTTCACCTCGGCTTAAACTTCTCTTCTCGGGGTTTCGTGGCTACCTTTATGCTTCTATACCTCTAAATATACTCAAACACTTCAGTAAAAATGCCTGTACCATAACTTCGTTTAATTGAACAAATCTTACAACATATGAAATGTATTGTGCCAAATATGATTCGTTGTATGTTAATTTAATATAATTTGCTTGCTCGGGTGTGATTTACTAGGTGAAGCCTGATCACCCCTCCGCTTGATTCAAATATTGGAATTCGAATAATTTTTCATCCTTATTTATCCATAACCATAACAACCCTCCTTTTATAATACTTTCCCTATTGGAGGCTGGAGCTCACCCTTTCGATCACATGAACATGTTCACGTTCGCCATGCGAACCTGATTATTCCAACGCTAACTCCAATAGAACAACCATTTAACAAATCTACTAGCACATGAATACCTAATGAGGAGATCCATAAGTAAAAATATGTACACACACTTACATGCAGTGCACTGATGGTACACCTACGACCTGCTCATAAAATTACCATAGCATCTCCCTCTCGAAGAGATTGCGAGCTGTGTTCTTCAAAACACGAGCTCGGAATACTCTTCCAAAACTTTAATACTACTTATACAAAACATAATGTCTTAACACAACACATAACTACTCATTATGATCTAGACATCCTATCCTGTCATAACCCCCCATTTGTCCTTCGTTTTAACCATCACCACCGTATTTGTAGATGAGGCTCACGTTAAATCGACCCCTCACCCGATCCTGTTCTAAATGTCTCAACTCATAACTATCCCCAAACCTTCGACCTACTCGAAATGGACCCTCAAATGGTAATAACAATTTCGCATTTATGTAGCGTTGTCTGTTTGCTACCCTTAGATGCTTCACCACCACAAGATCCCCCACATTAAAACACGTATGTCTTTTTATCTTTGCGTTCTCATTTCTCACATATTTCTAATACGTTCCTTAATCAACATAATCGATTCACACCCCTCCTGACGAGCGCTTAGACACCCCTTTGAAAACAATCCCTCTCTTTCCCTTAACATGTTTACCGCTATCATTACCTCATTTAGTTTTCCCGAAGACACCCCACCCTTTCGCGTTAAACTATCAGCAACAACGTTCTTTTTTCCCTCTATGTACACTACGTCGAAATTAAATTCTTGCAGTAATAATGTCCACCTATATATCCTGCTATTTGCAAATTTGGTTTTCAATAATTGCACCAACGCCCCGTGATCCGTCTGTAGCGTAAAGTGATTCCCTGTTAAATAAAACTTTAGCTTCATTACCCCGAAAATAATCGCCGCCATTTCCTTTTCTGAGATGGAGTACCTTCTCTCGTACTCTTTCAAATTCCTGGACACGAAACATACCGGCACCTCTCGTCCATCCCTCATCTGCACCAACTCTGCAGCTATGGCGTTATCCTATCCGATGCGTCTGTGCGCAGTATGAATGATATCCCATAATCTGGATGGTACAGCCATAGTTGACCGCAAAAGCTTATCTTCAACTCATTGAATTCCATTTCGTGTTGCGACCCCCATTTCCATCTTACGCCTTTTCTCAACAATTCCTGCAACAAAAGCAACTTCCCTGCTAAGTTTGGTACAAACTTCCTGTAGTAATTTAATATTCCGAGAAATCCTCTCAACTGCCTTATATTCTTGGGCCTTGGATAATCCTGTATGTCTTTTAATCTTCCCCCATCAACTTTTACCCCATCTGCATCTATTATCTTTTTCTTTAACATGTCGTTGACCTGTATTCTCACTTTCTCCCTATACGCGTATGGAACTGGGTAACTTTTACAATGAAACGAATCTTCGTCTTTAACTTGCAATCTATGTACATATCCTACTGCCCCTCCTGGCTGTCAAGTTGACAGTAGTTAAAATTTCTGTAACGTGCCTGTCGTTCTATATGATCATAAGCCCGCAATACATTCAAAAATTGCTCCCATTCTGCAACATTATTCTTTATTACCTCACCGGACACCATCGTATCAAATTGCGCTGCTAAAATCGGAATTACCACACTGGCATCTTTATACTCGTCAAATTGTTGAAACGTCAGTAATTGGTGTATTGCATAATCAACCCTACTCATACCTTTATTACAATTATATCTACTGCACATCAGATCTTGTTTAATTAACGTTTGCATGCTATTACTCCAATAATGTCTTAGAAATAATTCTTCAAATTTATCAAAACTGTCACATGCATTTGACACTGTGTGAAACCAGGTCACTGCCTTATTACACATCGCCCGTTGTATAACACTCTGTTCCAAATACCTATTATAATTACACCCTACCTGTATCTGAAGACTTTCCAAGTACCTTTTCAGAATCACGATGAATGCCCGCGGGTGTCTCTCTTGATCTGGGTCGAATTTCGGCACCTCTTGGAGAGGAATGCCTCCCATTACACTCGGCACTGCACCGCTGTGGTTTCTGAACACTCGTTTTTCCATCAACTCGAGCTTCCCTTTGACATTCGCCGTCTCTTGTACTACAACGCTTTCCAAATCATTGATTTTCGCCCGAAGATGCAACATCCCCTTGTTAGTGTATTCCATACTTGACAGTTCTAACTTCTCACGTACACATTCAATCTTCTCCCGCATTTCTTTGCTTGTATCCTCCAATTTATTATAACACTCTTTAACTTTTCCCTCGATCTCTTCACTTCTTTCTTGTAAATCACACTTCAATTTAACTTCCATCCGGTTGACATTTTCTCGTATCGCCTCCTTCAATTCCTTCATTTCTTTGCTATTATTGTCTAGCTTGTCACTCATTACTTTGTTACCTTCATCCATCTTTTCAAGTTTGTCACTCATTACTTTGTTACCTTCATCCATCTTTTCAAGTTTGTCACTCATTACTTTGTTAACCTTCATCCATCTTTTCAAGTTTGTCACTCATTACTTTGTTACCTTCATCCATCTTTTCAAGTTTGTCACTCATTACTTTGTTATTTTCATCCATCTTTTTCATTAACATTTCCATCATCTGTTCCATTGAAACTTCCATTTTTTCGGCTTCTTTCTTACTATGACTTGGGCGGTCTGCTACTTCCCTCTCAGGTATTGCTACTCCCTGGTCTGCTTCTGTCATTCTCTTCTCCTTTTCAACCCTTCTTCTACCTTCCCTGGTCCTCATTGTATCCTCCAAAGTTTCCATATTTAATTAAACGTCAAATCGCCCCACGTTGGGCGCCAAAAAAGTTGCTATGTACAACTCCCTATGCTGATTGTACTAGCTGATTTCAACTCAATGTTCAATGAACTCTCACCTTACTGTTTCACCTCGGTCCCGGTTTGCAATTCATATAAACCACCGTGGCTAGTTACACTATTACAAGATGTCAATATCACCTGGTCAAATTCAGATAGCTGTCACTCACAACCACATTCCTGTAACATGAGGAATACTATATCTCAAGTAGTTCATATTGCTGTACGCGTTAATACCAACGTACGCTGATGTTGGTTGTGTTGTCTATGTTTGCAGAACCTTGTGTAGTGGCTATGGCTTGACTTTTGTAGGTACAGTTTCGTGCACTTTAGTGGTTTATGGCTCATTTTAAGCTGCAAGTCCTTTAGTGTCCTTTGCTAATTTTAGTGCATTAAACATAAACTGTAAATATGATTATGTAAATGGTCATAGTCAGGAGAGAAGATCGCTACGTATCGAAAGAGATAAAGCACTCTAAGAAGAAGAAATGGTCATCTATGATTTATAAACTGAGATTTATGACCGAACATACTATTGTGTTTTTATTCTTAATTTTGCAATAATAACACCAGCCAAAAACTTCAAATATTATTACAGCTAACGACAATATCATCAGCTAGTTATAGTGTTAACTTTTTTGTAGTACATATTTTGGTATCTACAACCAAACAAACAAAGTAAATCGTGATCGTCTGCTACGCAAAATAGAACACAGCATGACTATCACAGTTAAGCATCAAACTCATTCTATAAAATAGTTGTTTACTGATTTCTGTTTTGCATGAGTTGCTCGTGCTTAAGCTTATACACGTGACTCTCCACTATTATATTTTGAACCTTCCTAAACGCTAGCTGATCGCAGCATATTTAAAGGTTTCTCAATATTCGTTAAACAACTAACTAGCTTTTTGCTGAATTTTGCTAAACAATAAAGGTGGTAAATTTTATGTATATCGCATGAGATGAAAGTGGAAGCACAAACTATAATAGCGGTTATAAATCATAGTTTGCGGGAAACATCCATCAAATGTCTGTTATTAGAGAAATTGAATAACTCTTGTTGCACTTAGGGCTGGAGTACTTTTAAAGCGTAAAAACAAAATGAAATTTACAAAGCCAGCTTTTGTAAACCAAGCTCAGGGTAAACGAGAATCCATAACACGACGTATATCAACATGTCAAACTGTTCCGCACTCAATAAATATGTGTGATGCATTGCTGGCCTCATTATACAGTGGAGTATTAGCAGCAAGTCTGCAAACATACTCTGCTGTTTGTAGCATTTTTCACAATTTGCGAAACATTTTTAGCTTGATATGTCAATTCCGTGCGCTTTTTGTTAACTTTTATAATTGCAATTACATATTCGAATGAAGCTTCTGCATCTGATCCCAGACCAATCTAATTTTCCAAACATATTTTCATTGCGCTCGTTCATTCCATACCCACCCCTATTACGTATTCGATGTTTATTTAATTCCAGCCGAACGAAATCTATTTATATTTGTCGACTTCGCACATTGTCGTATTGTAGAAATAGTAATCAGAAACACTCGGTTTCGAGAGATTTCGAACGAGCGAACTGAACTTGAAATTTCGAACGAATACTATACGACTCGTAGAGGCGCAGCGAATATGAACGTGAAACAGCAAAAGTTCTCGACTTTTAACTCAACTGAAAGGTTAAAGTGCATCGCTTGTTATTAGCAAATCAATACTCATTTAAATATTCTTATGTTGTTTTGAATCGTGTTTAAAATTTACAAAATGGTGCAACCGAGGGGTTGATCACGAAAAGCTGTGTTCGCCTAATTTGAATTAGTCTTGGTAGGCTGTCCTTAAAAATTGTTAAAATAATTGTGAGTGCGTTTATTATTAGTTGTTCTCAAAAAATTGCGTACCTGATGTCGGAGGGTCTTTTTCGCATCGGAACGGGCGGTGGGAATTTATACAAACTAAATATAATAAATAACTAAACACTCACCGATAGGGTTTCAAAATTAGTTATGTGTACTCATCAAAACTAAATTCTCGGGAACTCAGGATTTGTCAGCTTCAGACATGTACGCGGTGCACCCATAAAATAAACACACAAACAATTACAACTCCATTTTAGCACACACCAGTAAAGCATGGAACACAAAAGGAATAATGTCAATATATATATAGGGTTTCACACAGCGACATGCCGTCTTCCCACTCCCAACCGCCATCGGTCCCTATTTTGTGCGTCTCCTTCTTTCAAATATCTGTCTTCCATCACCTCCCTGGCTCCAGCACGCCAAGATCTTCTGGGTCTTCCTCTTTTCGCTTTTCCAGGAGGTATCTATTTATCTATCTATTTTCGTTCCCTCTCAGAAAGTGTCCGAACCACTTCAAAATCCGTTTCTCTACTCTGTGTACAACTATTTCGTGTACTTGCATACGTCGCCTTATTTCTTCGTTTATTATTCTGTATATAATAATCCATCTCAACTGCGGATATTTTTTTTTAAATTCCTTGTTCAACGTCCAGACCTCACTCCCATAGCACAGCAAGGATTCTACTTATGTTTTCCCCAGCATATTCTTTGTATTGTTTGAGATGTGCTGGTCCCACCATAAAGAATTTAAGCACCCAAGCCCTTTCCTGCTTTCTTGTATTCTATGTTTTATTTCTTTTTCTTTCCCCAATCCATCTTTGTTTATTATAATTCCCAAATACTTATATTTGTTCACTCACCGTAACTGTATATTATCGTCGATTAAGATGTCAAATCTGCCGTTAGAGTTGACGACAAGGTATTCCGTTTTGGTTAAGTTAATTGTTAGGCCCCGTGCATTGTGCTCCTGGTACAGTCTACGGAGCATGAACTCCAAGTCATACGAATTTTGTGCTATAACCACTTGGTCATCTGCGAAGCACATTGTCACTAAATGGTCCTCCGCTATTGGCACCCCCATTTCTCCACAACTTCTTTTCCAGTTTCTTAGGACACTTTCCAGGTAAATATTAAAAAGGCATGGAGAAAGAGTGCACCCTTGCCGAAGTCCCGTAGTGGCCTTGAGTACTGCTGTTCATTTTTAATATATTCCACGTTATCAGTGTATAGTTCCGTAATTATTTCTATTAGTTGGCTATTAATGTTTAGGCTTTCCAAGATTTCCCAAAGTCTAGTTCGAGGTATTGAGTCATAGGCCTTTTCAAGGTCTATAAAGGCAAGGTGAGTGTCGCTCCTCTGAATATTTTTTATTCTAACCATTGTTGTAGTGTGAATAAGTTATCTGTGCACGATCTCCCTGGTACAAAACCGCTTTGTTCTTTACTAATTTCATCTACTGTGCAGGCTTGTAGTTTGGCACGTAGTATTCTTCCAAATAGTCTGCTTAGGGTACCATTTACACTCAGTTCCCTGTAATTTTTGGCGTGTCTCTTATCTCCTTTTTTATGCACATTGGTAATTTACGATATTTTCCATTCCTTCGGGATGCTACGATTCTTCATGCATATATTCATCCTGTGTGTTATTCTTTTCATTAACTTAATTCCAACGTTCTTCATAAGTTCCACTGAGATACCAACCGGTCCCAGCGATTTGCCGCAATAATATATTAGCATTGTAATATTTACATTCTTACTTCGGGTCGAGGGTAGAATCCCGCTTCGCATCTAGTAGCTCACCTTTGGAACCATGACAGGACCGTCTCTAGTAGTTCTCATTCAGGGTGGGGTGTTCTTGACAGGACCATCTTTAGAAGATCTTGACTGATGTATCTAAACTGTAACGAGTACCGGGCAACCGAATGTTACTGCCGGGTAATGGGTCCTTCCATGTCATTATGATTACCAAACGATCTCCGCCAGTCGCCGTACGTGCTTCACAAGGAAAAGAGTGACAGATAGGCTCTCCACAGGCCACTATGCAAAGTGTAATGCAAGCATCACTGGCTGGTCAACCAGTTCGAGGTCAAATCAAGTGATCACCCCCAATCACCGACCCGCCGAGCATTAAGCAGCATAAAACGGAACCCTACACAACTCGCATACTACCTTGGAGATCTCGCACGTCCCTCAAGCAGAATAACACAGGTCTCTATCATAATAATACAGTAATTACAATTACTAACAGTATGGTCAACACTATAAATAGTTTTCGGCTTGGACCGCGTCGTCGATTAGAGGTCACACTCAGGAAAGGCAGGATTATTGGTTACTGTTTGTGAACCTAAACAAACTAACATTTCGCAAGACATTGCAACTTGCGTCTCAGTACTAACACTACTATCTAAAAAGTACTACATAAACAATAGCATTATCTACAGCTTCAACCAACAAGTACTCATCTCGTTCAACTCCACTACATTACAAGTAGTCTCCAGCACCCTACAGGTGTAGCCAATACATAGATATATGTACAACACTTAAGTGCATTTATCAACTAAGCAACAAACATGTACTCTACATACACTTATACCCAACGCACGAACTCTTATTCCGTCTCAGAAGCCATCCCTTCGGCCGCTCTGGACCCACTACCCTAATTTTCCTAAATCTTACCTAAAAACACCGATCTGCGACGAATCTCGGGTCTTGGAATACCCATTAACATAATTTATTAGACAACAGGGCTAATAACCACAATATTTAGGAAACTGCTTTATTGACAGCAATATTAGCATCCAATACATGTAAAAGAATTTGTGCAAAAGCATTACCTCTATACTTGATTTGTTAGAAACAGCTAAATAATGACTTCTCAATGTATAAATAGCTATACACCCCTCAATAATACAATTCTTACAGTCTATTTTAAATTGTTGTTGTTTAGATGTTGCTGGTTTTGAAGCATTCCATCTTTTAGAGTTTTAGCAAAAAATAAATAAAATGATTTAAATAGAAGAAATTAAGAAAGTTTAGCTTTTCTTATCCGTCCTGCACAAATGTTCAGAATATCTAGGTTTTTTTATAGGTGTATTGTGCCTATATCTTGAGAAACCGACCCTAATATTAATCGGAATACCTTTTTCGAGGGGCTACAGCAGTCCAATCTAGTTTCTTAGTAGCAGCTAAATTAAAATTTGAAAGCGTGGCGCGTTTACCCGTCTTGTTTAGTATATGCACGTATTTTCCCCGATAACTTCACCACAGATTTAAAACTGCCGTGAAACTGTTTATAAAGAAATTAACTGTTCCCTTCGCCTGAACGTTTTCATACTTTATTGTCGCGTACGTTGTGCTATAGCGTTTTCTAAATAAATTTTTTGTATATGTAGGCAACCAGCACTATATATATAAATTTGTTTGCCTATACGACAACGGAAATAATTTTTGAACCCTACTGCATATATAGTAGAAAAGATTTCACGCCGTATTTTACAATATTTAGACCATATATTCTTCAGTATGTGATCAATTCACACCTAATTATTAGCGTTGGTTTTAGGGATGAGGCATTTGGTATTCGATTATGCTATATCAAGGACGCTTTTACCAAGCACATCTAATATGCACTTAGTCCACATTTGGCCCAATGTAGAGCCTAACTACGGATGTTGTCTATATGACGTTATTCCAACTCTAGTAGGGATTTTTATCGTGTCAGACATCGCAGTGGCACGGGACCCACGGCTTTACTTCTTACGCAACAGAAGGCGCACTTTCAGATTTTTATCCGCTAGAAAATTCACACCAACCTCAGTCAGGATCGAACCCGCGCCTCTTGGATCTATAGTCAAGTGCGTTAACCACTATACCTCTGAGGTCGACTGAAATGAGGTATATGGGAATCACAAAAACGTTCTATGTATTTGTTAAACTTTGGCGCAACAAATTCATTATAGAAGTGTTGGTAGAATTACTTTTCAATAGCAATAATTTATTATATACAATTTTTGAACGCTACTGTATATGTGAATTTAAGCTCGCAGTTTGGAATTAATTATCTTCTTCGGTTCTTAGCTCAGCTTCTTAGGCTTCTGACTTGCAGATTTTCCTAATATATCCTAATAGTTGCCCAACTTAAACGATATATCAGCATCAATACATGATTTTGGATGCAGGGGCACCTTGAGATAATCTGCCGCCCAGATGCGACCATTAATGAGAATCTTAAATAATTGCAAACAGAAACAAGTCGGTATGATTGGTATTAAAATTTAGCTAATTTTGTTGAAAATATAAAATTAATTATATAAATACGTTTGTTATTGCAATATATATATATATACGGGGTCTCAATTTGCAAACGTACAGTGTGTTGTCTCTCTCTCTCTCTCTCTCTTTAGCTCTCTTAAGTCCACTTTGGAACCAAAATAGGCATTGAACTTTCCTAGAAAGCATTTCTACAACATGGAGAGGGAATCTTCATGAAGCTTAAGGTAACTTATCCCATTCTTAGACTTTAGGTACTCCAACAAAAAATTTTCAAATCGCAACACCCACTTTGTGGTACCGCTTTGAAAAGCTCTCACAAAATGCTATTTAATAGAGCAATCATTTTTTACTAAGATTAGGTAAACTCAATAATTGTTTTCGTGATAATTCAATTATTATGAAGAATTGAGTTGCCATGAAAATTTTGTACTTTATGGATTAAATTCCCACAATAGATTCAGGACAACAAAGTAATAAAAAAACTCATATAAGCATTTGTCCGCAAACGCTTAGATTTCAAGGTACATCCTATTTAGCGTTAATAAATAAGATTATGTTTGGATAAAATATTTGTTGGGTTGTACCTTGTAAACTAAACGTTTGCAGACAAATGTTTATATGAGTTTTTTTATTGTCTTCCTAAATCTATGCTACACATTTAATCCATATAGAACAAAATTTTCAAATTATCACGGCAACTGGATTTTTCATAATAACTGAATTACTTCAAACACGATTGGGTTTACAGACTTTTAACAAGAACACCTCTTTGGGTATTTTTGCACATAAAATTGTAAAACATTGATACAACTATTACCTTAATTATGTGCAGAAAAGTGATTAGACAAATCTCACTTTAGAAAGCAGTAACTATGTAATGAAACATTTTCGAACTAAGGTTTATATGAACTTTTTTCCTTGCTTTGGTGTGGAGAACCCGCTCCCAACCATTTCAGGACCACCCTGTATACTAGATTATATATTATATAGATATTATATAGATTAAGTAACATTCACTAACTACGAGAGCTTGATGCATTATGTCAGAAAATTATTTAAGGAATATTACATCAATTCAATCGAACGACACTTGTACAGATTGTAAAATCGCGCACGAACGAATTTCCTAAACCTATTTATTTAATTCGTAACAATTAATATTGACGCAAGAGATACGCTATCGAAAAATTGGGTTGAAGATTTATGACATTTTGTCCGGTTGGTTCCCTACAGCATACATGTGTAGATATAAATTAGTTATTTTGAAAATTAAATACATTGGAAAAACTATTACGCTATGAAGCATTGATTTAGCTGTATCGAACGGAAAACAGTTTTGCGGGTTCAAGAGCCGCCCTGGAAAATGCCAATGAAATGTTCAGACTCGTATCTTTCCAATTTTGTATTTCTGAAACGAGTGAACCGAGTTTGATGGAAATTTAATTGTACTTACTCATCAAATATTAATAATTAATTTTAATTTTTAAAGTGGTCTAATTCTAACCATATCGAGGTTTTTACCTACATTCACTTTTCAGTTTAGAATACATTATTAATCATTCATTTGTCATATTATAGATCTACGAGGCTTGCTCAACTGAAACCCATCTTTGATCAACTTTGCCTTAAAAATAAAAGCAATAATTCAAATGACATTTATTAATGTTAGTAGTGTTTGTAAGCAACACATTAATACGTTTCTGGCGTTTGAATTTGATTCTGACTTTTAAAACCTCGAATTTGAAATGGCTTTTGATGTAGAAAATCCGTCCAAGTTTGATCAGCGTGCGGTCCTATCATTTTTATGCTCTGAGGGTGCGCTGCCATTCATACGCGAATGCAAGCAGTATTGCACGTATTGCGTACCCAACTGTGAAGGAATAGTGCCGAAAATTTAAGAATGGAAAAGCAGCGACTATAGATGGGCCGCGACCAGGTGCACGGTGTACTGCATTACGAGAAAACAATATGCCATGTGTGGAAGGCCTTATTAGGGAAAATCGTCGAATGTCAATAAGAGGAAATACAGAAATTGTTGGTGAGATTGTAGCATCTGTCCGTAGTATTGTTCGTAATCAGGGATACAACAAAGTTTGTTCGGAATGGATTCCTCGTCTCTTATCTTATGAACAAAAATGCTTGCCAATGGGCTTATCTCTGCAACACCTCACAGCCTATAGGCAAAATGGTGATGACTCTCTTCTGTCAATAGTTGCTGGTGACGAAACTTGGTACCATTACTACGAGCCATTCAGTAAGTTATCTTCGATACAGTGGAAACATTCAAGTTCACCACCACCGAAGAAGTTTAAAGCACAACCTTTTGCAGCTAAGGTGATGTTAACATTTTTTGTTTACCATGGAGGGCCCTTGATAGGGTTTAAGGAACCTGGAGTAAATCACAATGCGAATCTGTACAATGAAACTTTGAACAAACTCCATCAAGCAATTAATAAGCCGGAAACGTCCAGGAAAACTTACGCGTGGGGTCATTTTGCTGCACGACAGTGCTAGGTCTCATGCTGCTAATGTGGTAAAAGAAAATCTCCAACGAAAGAAATGGAGGGTTTTAGAGCATCCATCCTATAGCCCGGATCTATCACCTTGCAAGTTCCATATTTTTGGACCGCTGAAAAAGGCGTTAACAGATCGGCATGTTGAGTCTGACGCAGACTTTCAATCAGCAGCCACAAGAATTCTATGAGCAGGGTATAGGTCGGTTAGTAAAACAATGGGATTGTTTGTAATTAAACTGTTGAATAAATGTTTTATAAAGCAAATATGGGTTTCAATTGAACACATCTTGTATTATCGCATCGCTGGGTAACTTGTATTATTAGGTGTGCAAGTTGACATTTTTAAGTGACTGGTATTATTTGGGTACTACGTATCTAGGAAATAAGGTACTCGAAGAAGGAAATTATTTCGTTATAACGAGCATGTAGGCGTTTGTAATGTCCTTGTAAATATCTACTTCTAATCAGACAGTTATACATGCGAGGTTAACCTATAAAGCGTTTTCGAATGGCCCGTATGGTGCTTTAGTTGTATTTTTGATTCAGTAAATAGTATTTCATCCGCACAACACTAATTAATTTGTTAATGACACTATTCTTAATTTGATTTGCAGAGTTTTATTAAACGATTTATAAACATTTGTTTTCTACTTTAAAAGTTAAAATCGTGAGTTGCAGCATGATTCCTTAACTATTCAGTTGAAACTTCCATGTGTGACATACATCCCGATTTTAAAAGCTTGTTCTGTGTTTCTATTCGCTTTACCGATGGTAAAACGGTCATTTTAATAATTATGATAAAACAAACCACTTCCTCATTATGAACAATAAAAAATTTGAATTTTTCTTTCAATCTATTTGCTACATAGGTTTGGGTTTTAAAGTTCAAAATTTTCTGTTTGAAAAATGTTGTTCAGTTACCCTCGAAACAATAATACCCTTTTAAATGATAAACATTAAACGGTAATCCAAATTAATAAATAACAATTATAATAAATGTGTAATGTATTTTCTAACATATTTGATTAGCTGGTCGAATTTCAGAAAAGGGGGGAAGATTACATTGTAATTCTTGCATGATTTAATAATTACTTAACTGGGCAATTTCCCTAAATGGTAATTCTATCAGCACTGCAGCATTTTGTTACTTGTTTTATCTGAGTTAATTCAATTCAATAATTGCTTATCAGATTCTTCAATTTGAATTATCCCCGTTCATTGATTTGCGGCACTTTATTCTGGCAATTCATTAGAGTTTTCTTTAATTATGTTAATATTGTATCTCTTTTATCAATGCAAGTGTAACTTTGATAATTTTGATTGTACTAGAGTATAGTTATGTTCCCTCAGGTATGAAGATAGTGTGATGGGTGTGGTAAAAAATTAAATTAAATACCGTTTTTCGTAGTAAAGAAACGATTTGATTTCTCCCTATGGTCTCCATTGCGCCCTACACTCTTAGTCCATCGAGTTTCCAAAATTTTTTCATTCCGTTGGTAAAGTAAATTTTCTCAAAGGCGGGAAAATACTCATTGACGGCGGCGATAACATTCTTATTCGACGAGAATTTCTTCCCATCGAGCCAAATTTTCAAATTTGGGAACAGGAAGAAGTCGTCCACGTCCGGGGGATGAGGAATTAATTTGAATACCTAATTCGTTCAATTTTGTCATTGACGGTCGATTTGTGGGACGGCGTGTTGTCTTGGTGAGAGAGTACTTTTTGCGCGCCAATCTTGCCTTTTTTGTTTAAGCTCTTCTTTCAAACAGTCAAAAAGGTTAATTCTATGGGAATCGCAAGTGGCCATCACCTTCCCAGCCGACAAAACCGTCTTTACCTTCTCCGGTACACTTTCATCAATCATTCTTCATTACTTTGACTGCTGCTTTGACTCAAGTGTGGAGTTGTGGATCCATGTTTCCTCCACGATTACGAATCGACGCAAAAAGTCCTGATGATTCCGATTAAATCTTACCAAACACCTCGTTCAAATGTCAGATCGCATCGACAATCAACAATCTCGGCACCCATCATGCACTTAGCTTTCTCATGTGCAATTTTTCGTGCAAGATATCGTGCACTCGTTCAGTTGAGATGAATACAGTCTCTGAAATCTCGCGCACTTTCATTTGGAGGCCTGCCATAACGATACCATGAATTGTTTCAACGATACCCGTCGTGGTGGTGACTTCAATTGGGCATCCAGAGCTCTCTTCATCTTCAGTGCATATTCGGCCAGGTTCAAACACATTTATCCAGAAATAAAAAGTTTTTGAACGTTGGAGTCCCCATGAACTGCATCCACTCGACTTTTTTCTGGACTTCCTTCCACTTCTTTAAATAAAAATATTTTATTACTGCACGGAACTCTTTTTTTTTCCTTTTTAGTGGTAACCATTTGCGATCAAATGTCCAAGGAACGGAACAATTTTGCAGTTCGTTATATCCAGAAGTTCTTTATTTATGGGCTCGTTATCAGCAAGGATATTTATAGACGATCTTATGGACAGTTTGGCGGGACTGTTGGGAATAGTTCGCTATATGTAGCGGTTCGTTATAAGCAGGTTCGCTATAAGGGACTTCAATTGTATTTCGTTTTCTGTTCATTAACTTGTAGACCCATTGTTTTTACTGCTTGCCCCATTTATCTAAAAGCTTTAATGAATCCTTTTCTTGTTCCGCTTATCACAGCCATGCCGTCTGTGTAATCAGTAATTTGTGTTCCTTTGGTGTTTGATCTCCTATTTTTCTTACTAGACTTTCTAGCATTAAGTTGAATACCACTGCTGATAATATTCGATATTTATTTCATGGCTAGGGTTAATCCATCTTGACTTCTGATCAAATCTTTGGTTTTTATTACCAATATTATTTTGTTGTATTGTGTTCAGCAATGTGATTTATTGGTATCTTCTTTCCTTCCTTTCTTTGTGTGGTGGTATGATTACTTCCTCCTTCCATTTTTCAGACATTACTACACTTTTCCATATTGCTACTATTAACCTGTGTACTCTATCATGTATGAGGGTAGTTTCATAAGTGTGATTAAAAAACAAGTTATTTGAAAAAAAAAACTTTGTCTCGATATAGTCTCCATTGAGGGCTACACACTTGGTCGAACAAGTTTCCAATTTTTTCGTTCCGTCGGAAAAATAGATTAGAACGCTGCAAAATACGTATTGACGATGGCGATGAAATCCCTATTCGACGAGAATTCCTTACCCAGGAAAAAGCCGCACAGGACTAAGTCCTGGGAATAGAGTGGATGAGAAATCAATTCGAAGCGTAATTCGGGAAGTTTTGTGATTGCGGCGGTCGATTTGTGGGATGTGGGTTGTCTTGGTGAAAGAGCACTTTTTTGTGCGCCAATTTTGACATTTTTTTTCAGCACTTCTTTCAAACGGTCTAATAATGTTACATAATAGGCTCCTGTTACTGTTTCTCTTCGAGTAGTAGTCGTTCAGAATACTTCCTTGGGAGTCCCAGTGACCATCACCTTCCTAGCTGACAAAGCGGTCTTCGACTTGTCCACTGCTTTGAGTGCTACTTCGACTCAAGTAGGGAGTAGTAGATTGGTGTTTCATCCATGATCGCGAATCGATTCAAGAAGTCTTGTGGATTGCAATTAAACATCGCCAAACACTTTCTTGAAATGTTCTTTTGTATGCGTATTTGTCAACAATCACGGCGCCCTGTTACGGGTCAAACGAGCTTCTTCGTCGACCCGCAACAGGATAGGTGGAAAAAGGCCTACAGCTTAGTTCAGAAGAGTAGGGGTGGTTCATGGAAACCGCTTACGTGAGGGAAATCTTCCTAGTTGTATACAGGGTAGGTCAAAATTAACGGGCGCCACCTTCCAAACCCCAGCAGATTACCAGTTCTCGTGGAAGGCCGAGAAGCCAGCAGCTTACGGGAATCGGACTCACCTTTATTGTGCCTCCTTCTATATGTAAAGCTTGTAATGTTCATGCACACAGAGACAAAAACACACAAAAAATAAAAGATGTGGTAAATTTCAAGACAAATATAATTTAACTTCTTTTAGATTACTGGTATGATACAAAAAATATAACGATTATGTTGAAGATGTTAATAATTATGGTTAATTAATACAAGATTTTGTTGGAACGTTAGAACTGAAAATGGCCGTCAGTTGCTTGCGATATTTAATTTCTTAGAACAGATCTACGCAGCCAGTGGCGTCAGAGTTTACAGTTTAATACAATTTATGAATACACTTTACAGTTAACCAAAAGAAGAAAGGACAACGGGCGACTAAAGGTCGCTTTACGTCGCATTTAAAAAAAGGTTCAGCGCTTGAAACTTGGAAATGTAGCTCGGAAAAAGTTTTCACCACACAATTAGAATTTCTCCTACCTTAGTGTTGTTCGGTAGGGAGCAGAGAGAGGCACAACTGGGGTATTCCTAAGATCTTCGGGAAGCGGGAAACATTCGCTGGTACGTCCCTGAAGATTGGATCGAATCCAGATAACGCTACGGTCATGGCTTTTTCGACGTGGAGAGAGAAGACACGGGAACTTCAGATGTCAAGTTCTGCGCCGCTGTACGGGAGGATCACTTAAAACGGCTCGGAAAACAGAACTTTCACGGGTTTGATAGCTTTTATCCAACACAAGTCGAGAAAACAATTTCACTAAATTGTTTTTGCAAAAAGCTGACAATCTGCTAATATTTTTAATCCGATACAAGTCGAAGATTCTTTTGCCTAACGCAAAAAAGGAAACGATAACACAATTAGCAGAAGAGCTTCGCCACAACCCGGTATCCAAAAAAAAAACACGTCAGTTCACTCCCAAAGCCTAGCGTCCACTGTTTTCTTTAATTTATTAATGATCCCCGCGATGGTTTCGCGTTACCGGGCCGAGCAAAGGTGGAAAGCCGACTGAAGAGGAAACGCAACGCGAACATGCATCAGAGAAAAATATTACACCACATTGCGAAATATTCCCAGAAAGCGTCCAGGACCAAGCGCGCAGACAAAACATTAATCGGCAATTGAAATAGAATTTTAATTCTTATAAAGTGGCAAAACTAAACGAACATAACAGCCCATCGCGCACTCAGCGCATATTTTCGTGCAGAATATTGTGCATTCATTTACTTGAACTGCCGTTAGCCTCGGCAACCTCCCACACTTTTACTTGGCAGTTCCATAACATACTATGAATTTCTTCAACGATATCGGTCGTGGTAACCCCAACTGGATGTCCAAAGTACCCTTCATTTTCAGTACAAGTTCGGAGACGTTTAAATCCAAATTTATCCAGATATAAACAGACTTATTGGTGCACAGTCCCCATGATCTTCATCCACTTTGATCTGGGCGGCTTTTCAGTTCTTTAAATCAAAATGTTTTACCACTGCCCGGAACTACATTTTTTTAATTTTTGTGGTAACTGCTACAATGCTCGCTTTAAACGTCTGTAGAACGTGAACAACGCATCGTTGCTGCCTGATATTTGGCCTGAGCTAATTTGAAGAGTGATATTTGGTATCGTGACGTCACCAAATGAATTGTGGCGCCATCTGACCGAAATTTACCAAACTTATCAAACCACCCTTGTATATCTGAAAATAAAGAATGCATTAATTATGGTCAATTGTATAGTTTGTTTAAGTAAATATTCAAGTTTTTCGGAAACTTTCACTATTTTTACAATTATTTACTAATCAATTAACATTGCTGTGAAAGTCTTCTATATCACTATTAAATAATTTCGTTTGAATTATAAATTATGTTTCTATTAACTTCAGTTCTGCATTCTTTGTAATTTTAATGTTTTTAGGAGACTATTGATTTTTCGAATAGTTGGTAGGTTGAAGGGTTAATTTGCAATGCATTTTAACGGATCATCTCTAATTGGATTGATTAAACGATTATGTGCTAGGTTCTGCAAACCTGTTATAGCACTTCCAGTTTGATTATAAATGTGTGATTTATTATGTCACAGAACTGAAACGTAAATCAACAATAATTTTAAGTTCTGTAGGTTGTGATGGAAAATCCAATAACCTCTTTTCATTTAGTGTGGAGTTTACGTTCTAGTATTAATAAGGAAGTGTCAGCATGTAGGTCTAACTTGACGTAGGTTTTAATTAAAAGTTAAACAGGTAAAAGAATGGGGAAAAGGCAAAGGTTTGATCGATTGCGGGATGTAAAAACAGAAAAGCAGCTAATTGGAGCGGCAGAGTGCATGAATTCCGTGACCCACTATGATGACGTGCCGATAAACGCCAATTTTGCGTTACCGACTTCGCTGTTAACAAAACTCGTATCGCGTAATTATAACACTAAGCGCTTTCAAAATGATTATTTTGTTATTGATTGATTTGTTTCATTAATATTTAATCAATGGAACGCGTCCATGCTATTGTGAGCCCGCTGAGCTTAATCAAATAAATTACGTTTAAATAAATACCAAGTTCTCTCCGACACGCCAATGTAACGTGCATCAGTGCGGAGGAGTTCCTGATAACTGTTAAAAATTAAAACACTTTAAAAAATAACCGCCCTTGCATGTTCGCTCAAAAGGACGAAATAAACACCGGCGTTTCTCTGCATGTCCGCTGCTATAATCAACGAAAATTTTGTTGCGTGTTATATAATTTTCATTATAATTTAAATATGTTGATACAATCGTTGTATTAGGTATTTGCCCATAAAAATACACCAATTTCCACTGGTTTAGTGATTGATACGTCCGATATAAATTTCCAGCTAATCTGCTATATCTGAACGTAAACACATTTAATTACAATTATTTACGCCAGGAAAATCTGTCGGTTCCGTGAAAAAAACCCGCTTTTAGTGCTTATACAAGGCCAATTGCATCTAAGCTTATCAAGTTCGTGTAATCCTAGCGGTGTAGTGCGGATTATAACCCTAAAGTTTTGAGACCCGGGAGGATACTTAGCATACGTGCTAGTCATCCGAGGTGCCCCCCAGCAATGGTACCTCAGTTTCAACCTGCCCTACTACCCCTCATCGTAATTTATTGCACAAATTTTAATGTCATTAGGATCATTGTGCTAGTTCAGATTTGCTGCAGTAGGCGTTTGCTAGGCCCATTATGGTGTTTCGGAAATTCGCACCGAATTATCGTCATTTGTGACCTGGAACATCTCAAGCCAACTGTGAAGGGCGTGTAATAATATATGACGTATGCAGATGGGCGAGATGTAAAACCGACCCGTTTCAGAACGAACCGTTGGTCTTTTTTTCAAAAGTTCTGTTCTGATCATTTGCTTATGTTTAAAAGAGGATATTCTGTGCTGGGTATAGAGGAATTTCGGTAAACTGTAGTTAATTATTTGAACTAAATTTTGAAAAGTAAATGCATGAGGAAGAGTTCGTTTGCAAAATGTAGTTAATTATCTGCAGAGGCAGAATTAATCTAATTATGAGAAGGTAGTAAACTGCCTTAGAATGTTCCATTCGATGGGCTTTTTGCGCATTCATTTCTTTTAGAGATTTTATCATTAAAGTGTTCCTATCTGTATTTAAATAAGAAATAACTAACGAAAAGTTTGTATTATTTACAGTTCAGAAGTTTAATTATAATGGATTCACTTTTTCACAAATTTAGCACGCAGGGAGAGATGTGTCTGGTCTAGGGTGTGACATATTTTATTATCTGACCCAGCCCCGTAAATCTGAGTTACAACCATTATAATAATATTTAAGTATTAAGTATATTTGCAAGTGCAAAGCGGGTTCAGGCAAGGGAAGAGTACGCAGGACCAAGTGTTCACAATCAAAGAGATCATTAGCAGGGCAAGAGCAAGATCTAAAGCAATCTATCTAGCTCTCATAGACATGGAAAAGGCCTTCGACCGAGTGCCGAGGGAGAAAATATGGGAATACTTAAATGAGAAAAATATAGACGAAAAATTAATCAGGGTAACTAAATGCCTTTACCGAAAAACAAAAAATAGGGTAATAAGTAAGAATGCAGAATCTGAGACATTCTATACGAAGATGGGAGTTAGACACGGAGGGAGCCTCAGCCCGTTGTTATTTATCACCTTTATGGGTAAACTAATCAGAGAGGCAAAACAAAGAACAAAAACTTTATTTGTGGGATATAGAAATTAGAAACTTGGAAAGAGTCGACATCTCAGAATGTGCATTCGCGGATGACGTAGCACTAATAGCAGGTAGCGAAAAAGATTTAAAAGAAAATATGAAAGTGTGGAATGAAGTGCTGAAGGAAAATGGAATGAGGCTGAACAAATCGAAAACAAAAACAATGGTAATAGACGGAGAAATGAAAGAAGTAGAAGTAAGAATTGAAGGGGAAGCAATAGAACATGTGAATAATTTTAAATATTTGGGAGTAAACATAGAAGAGACAGGCAACCAAGGTGTGGAGGTAAATAACAGACTGGAAGCGACGAATAAACTATACTACGCTCTGAGTAAAGCTTTTATAAATAAAAAAGAAATAAGAAAGGAAACAAAACTGAAGGTATTTAAGGCAATATATAGGCCAATCCTTACTTATGGGTGTGAATAATGGGTGCTGTCGGAAAGAGAGAAAAGCAAGATCAGAGCTGCAGAGATGAAGTACCTAAGGAGGGTGCTGGGAGTTACCAAAAGGGACAGACTTAGGAATGAAACAATAAGACAAGAACTGAATACTGAGTCCATAAAGGAATTTATAGAATGTAGACAACTAGGATGGTGGGGACACCTACAAAGGATGGAAGGAAAGGAACAAACAAAGAAGATATGGGAATCCAAAATGCCAGGCAAAAGGAAAAAGAGGGAGGCCAAAGCAAACGTGGGACGAAATAATTGAGAAGATCCTAAAGAAGAAGGGGAAATCGTGGGCAGAGGCTAAAAGGCTGGCAGAAGATAGAGTCAAATGGAAAAAGTTTATAAAGGACTAAGTGAGATAAAGTGTATCATGTAAAGATAGTGAATTGTAAACTGAAAATTGAAAATACTGTAAATTATAATGAGATGTAGCATCCCTACACCCTAAGGGTATAAAGGGAAATGAATATATATATATATATATATATATAATAATATTTAATTGAGTTCAATTTCAGAAAGTCTGTCCTAATTCTCAGCTGCTTATCACATTTCCCGCTGTCTTGCGCTGATTACAGGTTTCCAACCATTTAAGATGATGCCAATTTGATCTTGGGTATGACATGCTTTATTATTTGGTAATGGCTGGTACAGCCGAGCTACAATAATTGCAGTGAAATCGTACTGTGTCAGTTTTAAAAAATTCTTTAGACACTATATTATTAAATAAACAGTGCTTTGATTATTGAACAATTCCATGGAAAGTTTGTGTGTAGGAAGATCTACTCTTGGTAATATCTTATGATATTATTTAGTTGGTACAACTGATACCACAGGAATTGCAATGAAACAGTATTGGGACATTTTTAGAAAATTGGACAAGGATATTTTGATCTTGGATAATTTTACATTTTTATTTTTTTAGGGTGTTACATTGCAATAGAAAATAAACAGCTAAAATGGTATGGGCATACAAAAAGAATGGCTGAACACCGAATCCAAATACGAATACTAGAAGCAAGAACGGAAGGTAGACGACCAAGCGGTAGACCAAGGAGAATGTGAACAGATAACATCTAAGATATGGCAGAAAGGAAAAACGATGGTGGAATTAAACAGATTGAATGGAGAAACCACTACAGGAAATGGATCGAGGCACCCGACGGCGTTTAGGCAAAGAGGGAACCGTGAAATAAGAAGGGTGTTACATTGGAACGACCCTAAAACACTAAGCAGCCATTTTGAAGTAACTTAAAATAGCTAAATGACCCTGTTGAGAATTTACCCACTGGGGTTCTCTCAGTTCCATTTTGCAACACTTTTTTCGTGTGTTACCGCTTCCCTTTCTCGTAGCTTTACACTAGCTCGAATGGTTTGATCCTCTTGAGCCTTCTCACTAGATCTGTATTGTCGAATGGTAGGATTACGTCGACGTTTACGTGGTCTCATGCTTCTGGGCAAAGTTTCTTATTTTTTCTCTCAGGATTTTATCCCTAGATCTCTGTGGAAATCACTGGTTCTAGCATACCAGGGTGCATCTACGATATTCCTCAGCACTTTGTTCTGGAATTATTGAATTTAGTTAGTGTTAGTTTTGCTAGTGCAGCCCCAAAGTTTGACAACCGTATTTTCATACTGGTTTTAAAACTTGTTTGTACAGGAGCATATTGAAAGTTGGGTGTTCCTTACCAACAGCCAATACGTTTTCCTATATTTTATATTTAGTTATTTTTTGTTCTTCTTTGTATGCCCTTTTCAACGTAGTTTGACATGCAAGTTCGTTACAAGATACTTAAGTATACGTGATGATGTTGTTGTTGTTGATTGTCACTGCCTCGTAATCATTCTTCTTGTTCATGAAGTTAATATGCACTGCCTAGCTTTCGTTTAGTTTTATTCTCCATCGTTCTGTCTATCCACCTGGTTTGTGGCTTGTAGTGTTGCTGCCGATTCTTCAATTCCTGCACGTACCGCTAGGATAGTAGTATCGTGTGTATACGTGGCTATTGTTATGTCGTTCGTTAACGGGATAATTGTGATGTTCAATAGGTATAGTATTGGCCCCAGTGCATTGCTCTGTGGTACCCCTGCCTTGATCAGGAATAGTCTGCTCGCAATGTAAGACCTCATAAGTTTAGTAAATTGTTTAGGCAGATATTTTCAGCCTTCAACGCCATACCTTATCAAAAGCCTGGGCAACATCTAAGAAGATAGCTGGGCAGACTTCTTCCTCCTCAAGACTTTTCTCTGTGGTGTTTGGTTGTCTTGGCTATAACCTAATTTATTATTATTATTTATTATTTCATGATAGTTCGTCTTATATCCATTGGATTGGAAGTGTATTGAGATCAATATTATTTTGTAACGCTTGCAGATATTTTATGATAATTCCTAATGAACTCAACTGTGGCAACAAGGGCAATTGGAAATTTTTATTTCGTAGTCATTTTAATTAAAATTGTAACTTTAATAACATTATGGGTCATTGTACGAAAAAAACTAGAGTTTTTAGATGAGTTAGCATGCGATCCCCCTTGTATTTAAAATTTGGCGTCGCTGGTCGTCGCGACGGCGCCATAACATGAATTTAAGTTTTAAATGGCGTTCAGTGTTAAAGTAAGGCGGACTTTTTCTTTTACAACGTAGTATACAGGTAGTTGTTGAAGTTTCAACAAGTATAATCATCAAAATTTATTAAATGTAAAATTAAATACAACTAATAAATAACATGTTATATCTACTGTATAATTATAAAATACAATATGTAGAAAAATATTCAGTAAATACGTAATCCCTAATTTTTTTAGTTAACGTAATTTATATGGCTTGACACGACTTAACTCACTGCCCGTGTAAGATTTACTACTACAACCTTTACAATGTAGGTGGAATACAGTTTTAATATCTTGGAAAATTCTTACAACACTTGCAACAGCTAATAATCAGCAATTTTATAAATATGCTATTTACTATAAATAAACCTCCCAGAAAACCCATTTTGAATCTCCAAACACAGCCCAAAGGAAGTTCTAGCACGAACTAAACTGGTGATACACAAAGTTTTCGTATGTGGTAAAGCTTTATGACAGTTCATTTAAATAAACTGAAGAGAACCGAACAACAGGTTCACGTTAAATGAGAAGTGGTAAATTCGGAGAAAATTATTCAGTCTACGAAGAACAAATTTCAAAACTATTAAACAGCCAAAATTAAAGAAAATAGTTGCAATAACGAAGCTCGGCGTTAAACGAATGTGAAGAATTGATACCCGGTGGGGATAGTGACGACGATACGGATTGGACGAAAAGATGTAGCGACATGAAAGAAGACGTGCAATGGTTACTAATTTTACGAATAAATATTAAGAGGGAGATTATATAATATTAAACCTTCCTAACAGCAAAAGGAAGGATATTTTACACTACGTTTGTTTATCCAATAAACTGCAGAGGGCTATTAGGGTTGCAGGAATTAAATTAACATATTTTGAAACTAGGAACTTAGAAGTAAATGATAATGATGAGTGAAATAAACTTAACCACTATTGTGTTTAAATTACCAAATTCACGGAAAGCTACGGTAGGAATTAGAATAAAGAATGTTTTTACGTATACTATTGCATTCTGGGAAAGTAGAGCGTTGCCATAATGTTTTCAATTCGCTTCGTATTCTTCCTATTGTTACACAAATTGTTGTTTTAGCTTATTTTTTCTAGTACTTCAATTGCTAGATTTATTGCTGATATTAGTTTTAAGTGTAAATTAAAATTAAACTTTATTTTAAAACTCAGTAACTTTATTTACATTAGCTTTAATCAAAAAAAGTTAAAAAATCAACAGCGTGTTTTATTTTTACCGATCAGTTCGTTAGAACAACTTGGAACACAAGTACACTACATATAGTGGCGTTATAATTTCCAACATTAGAATGTGTTTTTTTATCAATATACAAGATGATGAAAAATAGGTATCAGAAATTTGATAACTTGTAACAAGCATTTAAAGAAGTTCAGACGTATGTCCGAAAACGCTTCGCTACACAGTTATAACCCTCTTAATGTGGTAGCACCGAAGAGCCACTTTTAAAATATTATTACATATATGCAATCTCAGTTTCGTATTGTACAAATTCAATTGTTTTTAATTGGTCATTTGTTTGTTTATTTGTTCCGGCTGTTGATTTTGCTAGAAGCTCGCAGGCTGTACTATTAAGCATTTCCCAGCATTGAATTCGAAGTTGTTGGAATGCGTTAAACGGTTTTAACACCTGATGTGAATGATGATGCTTTGTATCGTGTCACACGAGATCCTTCCATAAACACCAGAAGAATCGCAGCCATGTTGAACGGCTAGTTTGGCAAGTCCTTCGTGAAGAGCTTCTGTACTCGTACCATCTTCAGTGTGTCCAGAGACTCTCTCCTGTAGATTATCCATCACAAGCTTTTTGTCGATGGTTCTCAGGTGTATATGCTTTGAACCCAAAATGTATTAATTCAGTGCTGTTTACTGACAAAGCAAGTATTAACAGAAACTGCATCTTCCAGTTCCATGCTAGTCATATTGGAGTGAATGCAGTTCAGTGTCAACGTATGAGCAGGCATTGTGGAGAATGAACTGATAGAGCCTTATTTTTTGCCTGGCAAGTTAACAGAGGACCTATACACACAGTTTTCGCCGACCTAATTACCACTAATATTGGAGAATGTTTGATTGGTCGTAAGGCAACAAATCCGATTCATGTATGACGGTGTTCCACCACAGTTTCCAAGGCAGGTCCTTGGCGAAACGGTGATCGGCGAATTCTTTGGATTATTACCTTTGGAGTCATTTCAAAACGTTAGTGTAGTCAACGCTTGTCAATGACGTTAATGAATCCTGGATCGCTGCGATGCGCTACGCAACACTCAGGTTATGAGAATACGTATTGAGTGTTGCATACACGTTCAAGGACGGCATCTCATCTCATTGGCCATTTTCAGTCCATCTTTGAACATAGGCCTCCCTCATTTCCAACCATATTTCCTCTTGCCAATATATGATTTCCATCTCAATATAGTATTGGACCATCTGTCGTCTTTGAACCGTACAACATGCCCCGCAAAATTCCATTTTTGCTCCGTCACAACTTCCGCGGTGTCTTTTTTACCGGATCTGTCGTTCCATAGCTCTTTGAGTAGTTTTCATTTTATTCATTGTTTTATGATGGTCCATGTCTCGGCTCCATGCATCAAAACTGGCAGAACACATTGATCATAAAGTTGTCTCCTAAGGAACATGGGCATATTTTTGTTTTTTTAAGGCGTTGCTTAACTTGCCAAATACTACCCATGCTAACGGTTTTCCTCAGTTGATATTTTCTTTACCTAAGGTTATCATATGTGAGGTAGGTGAGTTCTAAACTTTTTTTTTTATCTTTATTATGTACTTTGACATGAGGGTCCACTTTACATATCACCTTAGTTTTAGCAAAGTTCATATTGAGTTCAATTTTAGCAGTTTTGTTATTTAATTCAATTAGCATGTTTTCCAGATCCTCGGGTGTTTGAGCAATGAGAACAATATCATCCGCATATTGAAAGTGGTTTAATATTCTTCCGTTGATCATTATACCTTTATCTTTCCTTTCTAACTTCCTCAAAACATCCTCCAGAACAAGGTTCAAAAGCTTTGGGCTCAGAGTGTCGCCCTGTCTTATGCCTCTGTATATTCTTGCAATTTTATGGTAGACGTGGCATTACTGTACATATGCCCCAGTAGCTGTATATATCTGTTGTCAATTCTAGCGTTTTTTTAGAGCGTTAAATATAGATCAATGCTCCACAGAATCGAAAGCCTTTTGAAAATCGACAAAGGCCAGACAAATATCTAGATGATATTCCACAGACTTTTTTCTATTAATACTCTCATAGTCAGTAGATGTTCACTAGTACATAGTTCCTTCTGAATCCGGCCTGCTCCACCGGTTGATAAGCATCAAGTTTGTTGGTTAAGCCATCTGATATTATGTTTGCGAACAACTTGTAGAATTGTGAGAGAAGACTAATTGGTCTATAGCTTTCAAGATTTTCTTTTATGTCCCTCCTTGCGAAGCAATATTATAATCGCATTATTCTAGTTTTTGGGGATTTGTGATTCATGTAAGCATTTATGGAATAGTTGACGAGTTTAATTTTGAGTATGCCTCCTCCTACTTTTATCATTTCAATGAGTACAGAGTCCTGTTCAGGAGTCTTAATGTTTTTCATTTAACTTAAGGAGTATTCCAGTTCTTGTGGTGTGTGTGTATGTTCTTCCGATCCTATGTTGAGTATTGGTCCTGTGTGTTCTGTTACTTCAAGGTGGATATTGCTATTGTATAAATTAGTATAAAATCGATGTGCAATTTTCAAGATGTCATCTAGATTTCTTGTTTCCTTACCATTCTCATCTTGCAAGCAAATGATCTGTCTTTTTCCTTGATTTCTAAGATTTTTTTATACCCCTGTTCTTTTCAATGAGTTTTTCTTCTTCTATTTCATAGTATCTCTCCACGTCTTTCCTTATCAGTTTTCGGGTTTCAAGGACGACATATTGATCCTTTATTATAACTTTATTGGTAATAAATATTTTTTGAAATAAAATATGTAAAATGTACATGTAGAACCCGTTAGCAAATTACCGAGTCCTATTTTTTCATCGCCCTGTATAATCATTTACTATAAGTGTCTTAAGATAAAGATCATACAATAGAACATGGGGTAGTAAACATACAAACAAAAAATATAAATTTTAAGATTTGACTTATTATTACCTCACCTGGCGCTACGACATAAATAAATTTTGTTATTCCAAAAACTAAGTTTTACAAATTTGCAAGCAGATTGGGATGCTTTAACCAATAACACTAGATTATACCCGCCATGCCACATGTTTGCATTACGCATCGCAAAGCACGATAAGGGCTTACGCCTCACCTAACAAGATACAAGTATACACACCTCATCAGATTCAAGGAGAAACATCTTACTTGCACATCGGGCAAAAACAATTTGGGCTATGAAAATTCACCATCTATCAGTGAAGTAGCTAGACTTATTCGTTCATTCCCAATCGTTTAAGTTTCTGTAGAGCAGATACGTACTTTCCGTCAGTGAAAAATAGCTTCCCTGTGGAAATTCAGGAAAATGGTCGTTTTCGAAAAGCAACTTACAGCAGTTATAGCCATCGGCGAAATGAAATTATGCACCCAAAGCCAACAATAATTAACTCCAAAATCGTAAAAACTTGCCTTCCTTATGCAAACAGTGAAATATAAGGGAAATTAATTTCGCGCTAGAGGCAAGCTGTGTGTTAAAATGATTGGTAGGGCAGGTAGACCGATTTTCGCCAGGCGGCGCCACTCTCAAACAAATGCTAGAGAAGTTTGTGTGGTTTTAAATGGTCGCCAACACTCGCACTGTCGAGAAAAGTTACGCGGAACAAGCTGTTTCTGTAAACGCCATTTGTCACAATTTCTAGAGCAGCCGGCGCAGCAGCAGTTCCGTATCAAAAACCCGACGACATACTAATACTGCCGAAAATGAATATCCTCTACAAATCCAGATTGGCCCAGTTTTTTCTTTCTCTCCAGGTTTTGATTCATTCCTTTCGACACGCAACTCCGACACGTTCCGCTAGCTGATATTTGATTACTGATTACGACGTTTCCCGGTTGTTTCGTTAGTTTAGATTGAATTTATTTATTTTCTTAACTCCCACTAACGATAGCCGACAACCCTTACGCGAAGATCCATAAACAACACATCAGAACTTTTCTTATACAATAGATTTACTATAAAGTAGGACACGGAAACGATCTTGTGGATGCTCTACAAATTATATTGAAAATTGTTTCCTTGGCCTTTTTGTTTGTCAAGGCCAAAGTCAAATAGTGAGGAATTCATTTTCTTTGTGTATAGACGAACATATTTATGTAAACTTCTCAAATATCATTTAACATCGTAAGACATATTCGGGCTTGATAGTATTTAGAACATTGAAGGTTTGTCACCTTGAAAACACCAACTCTACCTTCGGCTTTTCTAATTAGATAGCAACAGTACCTGAATGAAAAATGCTTTTCATGTTTATGCGATATTGTAATCACAATCTTCTTTCTCTTAAGTAAGCAAAAACATTGATATGATGAACTTTGGAAAACCCCTTACCACCACGATATTTAGAACACCTAAATATGTATTTCGGCAACTAAGCTACCATCTTCAGCAGGAACTGGAACTGACTTGGCTGGGGAATACCTCTGGAGATACATTCTTCAACAAACCCACAATTGGCGTCCATTGGAAATACGTATTTGGTGTTCTAAATATCGTCCAAAGTTTAAAAACACTAGCATTAATAAACGCAGCAGGATTTATTAAGGTTTTGCTGATTAATATGTATTTTGACGTAGTACATCTTTTCAAAAGCAATACAAATAAACGTTTGTATTTAGAGAAGCCGCACAGTGGATGTTGCTTTTGAACTTTACTTTGAACTTTGTTACGGACCAAACGAGCTTTTTCGTCGACCCGCAACAAGAAAGATGGAAATGCCTTCGGCTTAACTCAGAGGAGTAGGGGTGGTTCGCGAGAAACACTTACGGGAGGGAAATCGTACTTAGTTGAGTACAGCGTAGGTCAAAATTAGCGGGCGCCAGCAGCTTACGGGAATCGGACTCATCGTTATTGTGCCTCCCCCTATATATAAAGCTTACAAAATTCATGCACACAATACAATAAAAATACACAGAAATAAAAGATATTTTAAGACAAATACAGCTCTATTGTTTGAAATTGGCAGCACATAATACAAAAACAAAGATTACATTTAAAATGGTAATAATTATGGTTTAATACAAGGGTAGTTGGAACGTTCGAACAAGAAAGGCTCGCCACCCCTGGCTTGCGGCATTTATTTGACTAATTACACAGATCTGCGCAGCCCGTGACGTTCGAGTATACAGAAATTAATTAAACTTTAACCTAAACGAACAATAAAACTCTGAGCAACGGAAGGTTGCCTCACTTTTAATATTACAAGGGAACTAAACTGTTCCATTTCTTAGTTAATAACGAAGCACTGATAAACAGGGAAAACAATCACTGTATAATACATTGGCAAGTTTTACCTTAGTTTTCTCTTCGGTGCGGAGTAGAGAGAAACACAATTGAGGTGTTCTTGGGTACTTCGGAAAGCAGGAAAAACTCACAGGCACGCCGCTGAAGACTGGATCACGATGAAGACAACGTTACGGCCAGGACTTTCTTTGATAAAAAAAAGAAAGACGGAAACTTCAGGAGCCAAAATATCCGCCGCTGTACGGGATTATCACTTGCAACGGCTCAGAGGAGACTGCCACGGGTTTAAAGCTGTTAATCCGACACAAGTCGAGAGAAAAATTTCACTGAATTGTCTTTACAAAAAGCTGACACTCTGCTGATATTTTTAATCCGACACAAGCCTAAGATTCTTTTGCCTAAGGCAAAAAACGACACGGTATATTCATTTAGCAGAGAAGCTTCCAACAACTCCGTTTCCAAAAACCACGTGCGTTTACTCCCAGAAGCTAGCGCTCACTTTTGCCTTGCCTTATTTTGTCATCGACGCCGAGATGGTAACAAGCAACCAGGTCGAGCGAAGGTGTTAAATCGACGGACTAAAGAACGAAACCCGAATCTCCAAACAGCTGGAATATTTCATCATATTGCGAAATATGTCGCAAGAATTCTAGAACAATTCTCCCACGTAGAATTTCCGGCCATTCTGCCAACGAAGAATTCCAAGAACTGTTTTCGATCGGTATTAAACAGACTAAGCATACATGTCAAGCGTTCGATTATGTTTCGAAACTAGCCTCCCATAAATTATATCTTTGGAAATAATAAAATAGTAATTGACTTAAGAGCGGCAAAATCAAACGAACATTACTTCTATTTTAAATCTTCTACAGATCCCTTATTTTTTGTTGTGAATACATCGTTGTGTTCAGCCAAGTTTTATTTTTCTGTATGTTTGTATTTATAGCAGAGTATACGTAGTGCTGTATTGCGGGGTATACGCCGTAGGTTTATCCAAAAAATTGAAGGTTCAAATGCATTTACTAAAAGTAAAGATTAGGGTATACGTATTTGAAAGAGAACAAAAATAAAAACCGACTATTAGTGCAAGGAAATTTTAGGCGGATGCGTTAACCAATAGGCTTTTATCTTTATGGGTGTCCTGATAAAACACGGCCAGTTGGCATTCCATGGTACTGTGAAGATCGGAAATTCCTCTTCATATGTATAACGTTCTTTGTTAACGTTTGCTATTTACCGCCGTTTTCTCAGTAATAAAATGCAAATGCAGCTTCTTACTGTTTAATTGTCAGAAGCTGAGTGACGATATTGTGAACAAATTATTATTTAAAATGAACAACGTCCTTCTAAATTCTTTTGGTTCGTCATGCAATACCAAAAAACAACTAACTGCTACGGATGTACGTACTTAAAATAAATTTTATATAAAATCGGATTATACTTATATTTCAAAACTCGTTTTATTGTCATTTTGCCAGAGTTCTGCAATATAGAAAAAAGTAGTAGAAGTTAAAGTTCGTACCGAAACATCGACTGTGGTGACTGTTTCTGTCCAAACTGGTCCATCAGAAAAGGATTTTCCTGACGTGTGGATATTGTCACAGTAGAAAGAAAAACGCGAAAAGTACCCGCAGATTATTTCTGAAAAACAGAAAGTTGGATGGGAAGTGTGTCCAACAGCGAAATATTTGCTACAAATAGGCGTTTCTGGCGTGGAAAACTCCAAAGAAATGGGCATCTTGTCAAATAGATGCTACAAAAAGTGAAAATAGAAGTACCCAGTTGACAGTGGTACGATACAAAATAAAGATATACTCAGACCCTATTTCATATGCCGGATCAATGAAGATACAAGAAAAGAGTAAGAAAAATGTTTTAGAAAATGAAGCTACTGATATGCTTGCTGGTTTACATCAGTCTACTGTTGTAGTTATAAACTGTTTACTATTTGGAAAAAACAATCGATCTTTCAGTGACCAGGAGGGTTTGATAGAATTACAAAAAGGAAATGATGTTTTCCAAACATTATTGACTTGTGTTTTGTTAAAAACGCGGCTTCAGTGAGGAGTACGAGGGTTGCCTTTTATATTTCGGGATTGAGCAACCCTAGTGCTGCCATCTGGCAACTGACGTCTCTATCGTAAAGTTTGACATTTTTGACGGTATACATACTCAGAACGTTTTGTCGTACGAGTGCTATTCGTGTTGTACACAGATACTTGAAAAATTCATATCGGCCAAAAAATTGAATTAAATCGTGTACATTTTCGTGCGATTATTTTCTACAACTTTCGACTGTATTAACTCAACAATAGCGTATCGATGAACTTAATTCGATTTTTGGCGATGAAGCACCATTAATGACCAGTGTTTACCGAATTCAATCGTCGCCGTAGTTCGCTCAACGACGAATTTCTTGAAGGCTGAATAAAATCGGTTGTTGTTCCGAAAAACATTGATGCGGTGCGTGAACTGATACTGCAAGATCATCATGTGACTTATCGTGAGATTGAGGTATCCTTGGACATTAGTGGGACCAGCATACATTCAATATTGCATGAACATTTGGACGTAAAAAAGATTTGTTCACGTTGGGATCCCACATAATTTGACAATCGCTCAAAAACAAGCTCGTGTCAATTAGTCGCAAGAAAATCCCAAAAAATTCGATCGCGGTGCTTCAAACATGTGTATGACATTATGACTGGTGACGAATCGTGGATCTACGGGTATGAGCCCGAAAGTAAACAGCAGTCGACTGTATGGGCCTTCCAAGGCGAGCCAAACCCAGGACAGTACCTATTACAATCTGTCCAAAAATATTTTTTCTATAATTTCAAATACCTAAGCGAGATATCAAGCTGATGCGTTTTAGCAGACCCACCATGTATACGTATAGTTGTAGTCTGTAGGTAGATTAAGAAATGCTATTGTAAATATTTTTATGTATTTTTAATATATCATTCTGTATGTTCCTGTTACTCGCCATTTTTTTTTATACTCAAGTTTTCAATTGCCTAGCGTATACGACCGTATACCCAAAACTTTTTATAGGAATACAGACAGCACTGAGTATACATTTTCTGTGTGGCAATAGCTCAGTTGGCAGATCACTGTCTTTTTGGGCAAAACGTCGATTATGGGTTGAGTTCGATTCCTTAGCATTACCACGTAGCTTATAAAAATATTGTGCTGTGTTTAGAATAATCTTAATTAAAATGCAAATTTACAGAAAGTTTATTTCACGCAAAATGTCAGGGTAATTTAGAGGGTAGGAGTAAACATTCAACCGTCAAACAATAAGTATCCCTCAGCAGGCTGCATGTGCCCTTGTAAACGCTAAATTACTGTAACTAATCAGTTAGAAACCATAGTCTACAACATGGCACAAAATCGCTAAAAATAGTTAGACGACCATTATTATTAAAGTGGTTTGTTACAGCTACAACCCACTACAAGCAATTCCCAAATGTAGTTGGCAACCGCGGGATTTCTTAATACTAAAAGCCTTTCCTGGATTTATTGGTGTTCGGATTTGATGATAAACCGTAGGTCTTCGGTGTTTCTACCTTAGCGTTGATGAAAAGTACGTGGCAGAGAAAGAGCCAGAGCCCAGCGGTGTAACAAGAAGGCTGTTCACAAATATGTTTTCTCACGTTAGAACTTTTAATTGTCTGGCCTATTTACACAGAATTACTACGTGAATAGTTTAATCTGTAAATAACCCCATTTCAATATATTTCCATTTTTTTTGTTCTGTAGATTGGTTGAATCTACTTGCCATGTGTATAAATTTTCCAATTCTCTCTGATGACTATATTACCGAAATACGGAATCGAAACGTATTTAAGTTTGTTGTGGTGATCATTCGGATAGCTTTTTTGAATGGCCGAATTATTTTTAGTTAATGCCAGAATTAATTTAGTGTTATAGCCATTACTATATGCAGTTGTTATATAATCATAATCTTGTATAATAAAAAAATATTTTCCAAATCAACTGTTAAAGCTCTATGTGCATATCAATAGGCTGCTAATTTATATGTTGTATGGTGACAAGACTCTAGGTTTTCTAGTACCTTATGTAGTACCTATCAGTCTACAATGTCCTTAAATAAAGATTAAATACTCTTGTGGTTTTTTCTTTCTAATCGCTTCTTTAAGCTGTTTGATCATTAGCACATACCACCGCTAGCTGCTCACTGTGGTACCTAGCTCAAGAATATCGACAAGAATAACGCACTGCCAATCCCAAACTGTGGCTTCCATAACTTTCTTGGAAGAAGTCTATTCTTTTAATTCTTTGGACGGGACGTTCACGTACTACGCTATCATTAATTGATTTTTCATTACTTGATCATAGATATACACCTAGATTTAATCTTCAGCCATTACTAAAGAAAAAAACAATTTGACTGGTGTTTTTCGAAAGTGTTCAGGAGATGTACACAAATCTCAATTACTTTTTGTTTAAGTTTTGTAGTCAACCGGTGTGGAGCCCATTTAGCGCATACCTTTGAATATCCAAGATCATGTATAATCTTGTTCAGGATATTGTTTCCACATCCAAGGGCGCTAGCAATTTCCCAAATTGACATACGTCGATCTTTGCGAATTATTGCATCGACACGCAACTTCGTTTCATCAGTTCCAGCGATAATCGGTCTTCATGAGAGTCGTTTATCAAAAATATTGGTTTCATCAGCTTTAAATTTGTTCAGCATATAAGTATTGCTATATTTATGTATTGTCGAACTGATCTATATTTTTTCAAGCTTTTTATAAATATCTAAACCGTTTTTCCAAAAATTTTATCGCCACTCTTTGTTTTATTTATCGTCTACATTCTAACAATTATTTAAACGAAACAACTCCATGATTTAATTCACAATTAATAGCCTATATAAAAACAGGAAATTAGTATCACTTGTCTAGATGACGTAGTTTGGTTTTTACAGTTAAAATTTAAATTATTACTACATGTTTTTGTGTTTCTGGTGTAAATATGATGTTTGGATGTAAAACATTAATAAATGGTAAAATTTTTCCAATATATTCAAATAAACTATCAGCTAAGATATCATTGATATAACAGAACCAAAAGATAATATTCTCAGGCTCGTATGCTTCAAAAAATGGATCTTCCAAGTGTTAATATAAATAAATAAATAAATAAATATATTAGTCAAAAGTGGCGAAATTGGATTTTCCATTGGAAAGCCAGTTGTGAAGATGCATTTTATTATTATATGTAAAATGGTTCTGATTAACGCAAATTCAAATTATTCAATAATTTATGTCATGTCGTTAATTCAACATTTTTGTTGTTGAAGATATTATTTAACACGGAGGAATATATTCTCTCTGAGGTTTCTATAAATACATTATAAATAATATCGAAACTAATTTGTTTGCATTGTGATGGCAACCTCAAATTGGATAACTTCCTGATTAATTCGGACTGAATATTTTGGTGTACATTCTAAACTAGGAACTATGTAATCTAATGTTTTTGTTAACATGTCGTTGGATGCGTTGTATATGACAGCACCGGTCTAATAGGTATTTGCATTTGATTTATTTATTGAGTAGCAGAATTTGGGCAGTTGTGATTTTGGATATATTATTCTTCTTATAATTTGTTAAACTAAGGGAGCTATTTAACGCCTGTTTACCTAATGTAAGGTTTCCGAAAGTAATGAATTATTATATTTACAAAGTACAAGTATTTTAGTACTAAGTTATCATTTGATTATTTGTTTGTTAAGTCATGTCGTTAATTAAGTTAGTAATTTGCAATTTTGCATAATTGAAATATTTTTCTCTGATAAAAAATTCGGAATTTCTATAGTTTAGTGAATTCTAGTAAAAAGTAATATTTAAATGCTTTCTGTAGAAAGTTTATCTGTTTGTCATTTAATTCTATAGGTATTCCAAAATTTAGGAAACTTGAGATTGGACGAAACTGTAGGTTGTGCAGCAACTGCAGTCAACCTGTTCACAATGCGTTTACAGTTCTAAATACCGACCTATAGCTGTTCTACAGATGCAACCATAAAAATAAACAAGCAGAATCCAAGAAAATCGTTAGAACAAATTTGGTTAGGTTAGATTAGATTAGATTAGGTTAGGTAAAGTTATCTTAGGTTGGGTTGGTTCTTTGGTCTTTGTAATCAATAATATCACAGTCTTTTAAGTTTGTACAAACGACCACTAGGCGGCGCTATTGAGATGTGTTCGCTTCGTTCAACTTCTAGTAATGCAGCACCATCAGAAAAGACTATTTAAAATTGGTTTGCAGAATTATGTCGTGGTGGTGCGTCCGCCAGTGATGAATTTCGTGAAGATCGACCAAAATCGGTTGTTATTCCAAAAAACATCGATGCTGTGCGCAACATGATTGAAGAAGATCCGCATGTGACTTGCAGTGAGATAGAGGCATCCTTAGGCATATCGAAGACTGCAGTGCATTCGATTTTGCATGAACATTTAGCTGTGAAAAAGATCTGTTGCCAATGGATTCCGCAAAAAAAGCTAGTGTTAATTGATGTAAGGAAATGCTCAAAAAATTCGACCGAGGAACTTTAAAATCCGTACACAAAATCGTAACGAGTGACGAAACTTGGATACATTCGTATGAACCGAAAACTAAGCAACAATACACTGCTTGGGTTTTCCAAGATGAACCGATTCCCACAAAAGTTGTTCATTCACGAAGCACCTCAAAGAAAATGATCGCTTGTTTCTTCGGTTGTACTGGACATGTCGCAACCATCCCTTTAGAGGATCGAAGAACAGTTAACGCTGAATGGCATACAACAAGTTGTTTGCCAAAAGTCATCGACGAAATCAGGAAAAACAAGCGAAAACGTAAAACGCATCATTCTTCATCATGACAATGGCAACTCTCACACTGCATGGCAAATAATTGATTATTTGAAGGAGAAAAACATCGAATTCATATTTCAATAATGTTTCTGAGATACCAACTTCAGAGTGGAAAAATGTTTCGAGAATTGGTTTGAACGCACGCAAAAGTGTATAAAACTTAAGGCGAATATTTTGAAAAGCAATAAAGCAGTTTGCTCTAAAATTTTTTTCCTTCCTAGTTTTTCTAAATACTTAAAAGGCTGCCTTCGTATTATTCATCTCGTTCTTAATGCGCGCAAACCAGCACGAGCCCTTCGCGAAATTCCCACGTAAAACTCTAATCTGAACGAATATTTCGAGTTTGCCTAGTATTAGCCTCATCGCTACTTGGCCGGACCGTACCAGATATGGTTGGCCTTCGGCCTTTCCTCCACCGACGTTTCCCGAACCCGTCGGCGGAACCGTTCCTTGACGCCGAATTCACGGTGGGGGGGGGTCAAAGTCGGGTTTTCGGTTTTTTGTTAATTAACGATCGGGCGCCATTTCCGCGTGTCGGTTTTGACGATAGTGGTATCGAAAGATCAGCCGTTGTTTGGAACTCGGCGTCCGGGGGAGGGGGTGTACATCCCTCATATTTAAATTTTGACGTTTTGTCGGGGTCGACAAGTTTCAATTTCGCGGGACGGTCGGAAAGAGGCCATAATCGTAAAAAAATTGAAACGTCCGAAAATCTGGTTGTTGCATAAGTTCGAAAAATTTAGGGTGTGGGGGAGGAGGGCTCTTTCGATATTTTTAGACGCACTAAAACAGCTCCAGACGAATGGTAGTCCTCAGCAGAGGCTTTCCGGCGTAGGCGAGTTAGAGAGACGCGCTAGGCGACATTCGACACGCCAAAGGATGTGACTTGACGTTCGGTTATATATTTAAGACCCCAGCCCAAAACGTTTTGAACCCTGAACCCTCCATAAAAAGTTTTTAAAAAATAATTTTTTTTAGAAAAGCCGTTTTTCTTTATTTATTGGCCGAATCGGCACAAACTCGGAGACGTGGCCGACTACGATTTGACGAAAGAGCATTTGACTCTGTCGCCCCGTTCGCAAGCGGTGACCGTGGAAGCGAGTGGGCGCACTTGTCGATTTTGACAGCTAATAACTCGACCGTAGCTGGACCGATCGAGACGACTTGGTTTTCGCCGGGTAGCCAATCGCCATGGCTAACGACTTCCATGGCGAAAACGGGTGGTTGAAAATTTTTAGCGCCGCCCTGAGCTTGCCGAAAAATGTGTCTAAATGGACCGTTTTTGGGGAGTCATAGCCGGGTTGCTGATTAACGTAGCCGCTTGCGGTTTACACAGTTGGATATAGCTGTTCTTGCTCTGGAATTTCAGCAATAGGCGTCGTTGTCGAAAATGACCTTCTTCATGTCGAAAAACGCCGGGGTTGAAAGATGGCGGCGCTCACAGTTTTGTTATGTAATGAAAATATTATGAGTTCTAAATTGGGTTGAACGTTATTTCCAGCTAACGTGTAATTTGTGAGGCTTCTTGTCTATATTTATGAATTTTTGAACGTACTTGTATTTCAATTGCTGTTAATAATATGAATTTTTTAGGAATTTACAAACGAGAAGCTCTAGAAATATATATTTTACGGGAAATTAATCTCGGAATCGACCCTTTAAAACACACAACTGAAGAGGCCAGTCAGCGTTTTATTACAAAATGTTGATTGTGATACTAAAATCGTTGAATATTTTTCGGAAAACGTTTGTTGGGCTTAGAGAATAAATTTATAAACTTATAGAGATGTCTGTTACATCTGAATTTTAAGGATTATTCTTTGAGGTAAATCTTAAAATGGGTGTGACCTTTCAATTTTTGTTAAATTGCAGCAGTGACTTTAAGAAACCTTCCGGTTAGCTTCACTTTTAAGGTAAATTTGTCAGAATATTGGTTGCAGTTACATATTTCCATATAAGAGATAATATTTTTCCTAGTGCAGATAGCCGAGGGAAATTTTCAAACGCTCTTTAGCGTTAGGCCAAGGTTCCAATACAGAAGCACTGCAAGCGAAATATAAAAATTTCAGTACGTGAGCGTTTAAATGTATTTTTCATGCCGTCACCGCCACACGAACGTGCATAAAGGACATGTTTCTGTTATCGATTATCAATACCATAAATATTTTCGAACTTGTTACATCTCTTATTCTGCCATTCACTTTTATGTCTTAACCGTATTTTGCAACTTAAAGGGACGCACATAATGCAATTCCGTTCGAGGAGTTTAATTCGATAGTGTGTAAAGTTTGCATGGTAGAAAATTTCACCAAGAAAGAGCCTGCTTCGAAATATAACTTTGCTGAAATTTTAGGCATTTGAGGGTTAGAGCTGAATTTCGAAGGTAATATCGCTTTTGGCATTAATTAAATTTCAAAATTGCGAACGCCGGCATGTACATTTGCGTATGAGATTTAAAACGGCAGCAGAATCAGTTTACGATATTTTTCCATTCAAATGCTGAATCCTTCACAAAATATTTACTCAACGCAAACGTTATAATTATTTAGCACATTTATAGCTTTGTTTTGTTAATATCCGAAATATTAAGCTATTTGATTAGCATTAAAAATAATACTCACAGCATTAGGCTATTGTATATATTTTACTATTTCTTCTATCCTAAACTATTTGACTAGTAGAAATAGAAAGAAATTTATCTTGTTTCACAGCGAAAAGTTACTGCTTGCAATATGTTTAAGTTGTAAAAAGGTGTTCCTACTTGATGCTGCATGGATTTTAGCTCTTTATGACATCAAATCTCATAAGATTTGGTGAAAATTCATCACCTAAGCATGGCTAAGAGCGTAATTATAAAATATTAGACAATCTGCTACGAAGGCATACGTGTAAGATTTAAGGGTATCCAAACCTATCTGGGCAAATTCAGAATTAAATGTCCTGCTTGTCGGGGCCGTTAGAATCCTCTGTGTGAACGCTGGAAAGCAAATTGCGGCCAATGTAAAAAGCAACGCTTATAATACACATCAAAATAGATTTCTGGCAGAATCTTGGCATTGTTCAACGTTTAAGAAAAAAAAAATTTATTAACTTAAGTCTATATATACCAAAACCGTAAATTGATTTTTTGCCCCCCTGAATTGTAAAGCTAGCTTTGACATCATGTATACGTCATGTGAAACAAGATTTTTACCCACAATGTTGCAAAGTACGGCTAGTATGCGGTAAAGTAACCAGTAAATTTTAGCCTTTCAGGGACGCTTAAAAAATAAATTAAGCATAGGACAATAAAATCTAATTTAGAAAACGCTACTTTACAACATATTTGACACGATAATATAGAAAATAGAAGCGTAAAATGTTGTTATTATTTATTATAAAAGTATAGCGCCATCTATAAGAAATTCAAAGAAATCAACATGAAACAAATTTGAATTAGTCAAAATGTCAAAGTTTGTTACCAACATTAAAAAAATATTCTAAATCTGTTTTTTTCTTAAATAGTCGGCCAAAAAATTTTATACAAATTTCGTGCATAAATGATTTTACAACGCTCCAGCTAATGGGGAACTCGCCCTTCGGGCTCGTTCCCCAAACGAGCTTCGCGTTGTAAAATCAACTTTTCCGCACTCTAATGTAAATAACTATTACCGTATTGTACACTAGGCAATTTTTGCGCATCAAATTATTTCGATTCGATTATTTTACTTACTTATTCAATCTTAGTTATGTCGTCTACTAGCAAATAAAAGTAGTATGAAGTAAGGGAACAACAGGAAAAGCTAATGTAAGCTTACTTTTGAGCCACTTCAGTAGCACCTAATATGCAAGTTTCTTCTGTTAATCACGAACGTTATACATTTGCTAGTAGTTGATTCAGCGGCCAGGCACTACCGAATCACCCAGAAGATGGTAAATATTATAAATAGTAGAGCTAAATTCCAGGCGGTTGATAGTTGAGCCTATTAATCAAATTCCTTCTTCATAATATTATTTTCCAGTGCCATTAGAAAGAAAGATAGGTAAAAAATTGTATGTCAGAAGATTTAATTGCATCATAAAATATCGTTCGCTATCTTATCAATAATATATTAGTGAGAGAAGGAAGCCATGGCGCATGTCGTTGATTCTTTGGTACGATCGTATTCATTTTTTCGGCAAGACATGGCATTGTGCAATATCCAGTAAAGACGAATGGAAATAATGGCGCGGAAAATCAATGTAAATGTATCGTTACAAACATTTAAAAATATTTGCAAAACGCAACGGCGGTCCCTTTTTTCGCTTCTATTTCAATAAGGTTACTTATTCAATTTGTAATATTTACTATTACTAGGTAATTTGAAGTATTAATGGATGACAAGACATAGGTAAAATATGTAGTGCAATTTAAATGTTTAGTAGCGAAAATGGATAAAGACGAAGAAGAGAGATACAGGACAATAAAAAATATGAGAAAAAATCTGAAATGCCCGAAAAGATGTGAAATCAGTCAACTCCATATGGTGGGATAAGAATAGCAGCCACAAGAATAGAGAGCCTATAGGTCAGACTATGGTTGCGGCGGTAGTCTGCTACGGTATGGGCAATAAAGGAAGAAAAGAAATGCAGACTATGAGATCTAGATGAATTATTTATGAAAAAGTGCCAGGATATCTCAAGAACACAGAAGGTAAGAAACGAAGAGATTAGGAATATACTATTACTAATATACAAATGGAAATGGAAGGAGGAGATCATCAAGTCTCAAAGAACAAAATGGTTTGGCACATACGAGGGGACAGCAATAGGGGTACGAAGCTAATTACACTGTGAAAACTAACGAAAACACGACCCAAAGGGAGACTAAAGAAAATATGGTATAATGGAGTGATGCATAATTTGATAATAATGGATATCAAAGATTGGGCAAGAAAAAAAGACGATCCACTAGAATGAAAGAAAATGGTCAAAACAACTAGAACACATGAAAAACTGTAGCAATAAAATAAAAGTAATGGGGAGTAATACATCCCAAGCCGGCCTCGGTGGTCTAGTGGTTAGCGCGTTTGCCTTTAGATCCCAGGGACGCGGGTTCGAACCTGGCTGAGGTCAGCGAGATTTTTCTAGAGGAAAAATTTGAAAATGCGCCTTCTGTCGGATAAGAAGTAAAGCCGTAGGTCCCGTGCCACTACGACGTGTGGCACGTTAAAAATCACTACTGGAGTTGGAATAACCTCATATAGACAAAATTCATAGTTAGGAATTACCCCAGGTAGGCAAAATTCTTAGTTAGGGTGTACAATGGGCCATACGGCCTAAGTGCATAGAGATGCTTGGAAAACCGCGTCCTAGATCTCGCTCTTTCAAAGCAAGCAAGCAAGCAAGCAATACATCCCAGAATTGATTATGTAGGCTATTAAAAGGACAAAACATCCTCATGGAGATAAACCAATATTGATGAATGTACAACTCCAAAATCATATTTAGAAACCTTTCAAGATAAGCATTAATTAAGTGCTGAATTTATTATCGTGGGTAGACTTCTATTTCTTGTTGATGCATGATTTAACACATATAATTAAACAATTTCCCAATTCTGTAACAATAGGAAATTGCATAGACATAACTACTTGTGATAGTGGAACCGGAAATGATCAAGTAATAGCTGCATCTACTGTACTTTCTATATTTAACACTAATCCAGGAAGAAGACCTACTCAGTTAAACAATGCGCGGAAGGTCTTATTTAACGTTTGCTAATAATTTAGCTCCACAACATTATGGCATTCATAGTTTAGATGATGCGCTTATAGCGCCCTTTACTGAACATAATATGCTATTCATTGTCAGCATAGACATACAGTGGCGCACCCAGGATTTAATCTTAGGGGGGGGCCGGCAGTTGTGTATACAGCGTCATAACACGAGCGCGAAGCGCGAGTAATAAAGCCTAGCGCCGCATTCGAAAATTTGGGCAAGAAAGGGGCGTGGCCTAATTTTAAGAGAATCTTCCATATTTTAGAGGAACTTAATGAAACCCAAAATATCATGTTTCATGTATCTTTATTTTTATATTTCCAATATATAATAATATAAAACTGGGCCGGGTTGTATGGAAAAAAATTAATTGAAAACTAAATAAAATTCATTAGATGTTTATAGACATTTCTTTATAGAATAAAATCAAGTTTTCTTTTTTTTTACATAGTTCTTGAATTACCTCTGTCGTGGTAACATTAATCTCTCTGTGTATATAAAGCAAAGCCAATCCATTAAATCGTGATTCAATCATGGCCGATCTTAAGTAAGTTTTTAATAGGCGTAATGTTGAAAATGACCGGAACGTTGCAAATATTTTTAATAAACTACTTATAGATATTAAGGTTTATAGTTTTATCACAATTTGAAAGTGCATCAATAGCATTTTTGCATGAGCATGGCATTATTTCAATAGATTTATCAAATTTTTTATACCACAACTTGAATACAGCGTTCAAAATTGCTGGATTTGTTGAGACCAAATCACCATCATAAAATTCACACAACTGACGAAGATCTTCCGTTACAGTTGCTGCTGGAGGTTCTTTTCCATTTGGCATAAGAGAGAAAAAATTTTACAATATGTTGCCGTGTCGTGTGAATCGTTCTTGAAGTTAAGTCAATATTTGATCAATAAATGGAATAAAAATCGATCTTTTGAAATACTCCTCTACAGAATCGGCTGGAACATTGAACCTTGATGTTTGTTTTGATGTAGTCCTTGGTTTCTTAATATCAATATTAAAATTATTGGCTTTTATACATGCTTCATCGTAAATATCCTTAAAAGAAGCTTCTGCTGTTTCACGAACGCTATTTAATTGAGCAACAACATCATCAACTAAATTATGTGCAATCAAAAGGTCAATGTCAGACTTTTGCAAAACTTTTGATAATGGCAAGGTGTAAGAAAATATATTTTGTAAGCTTAATAAGAAAATTATGAAGGTAAATTCACATAATGAATTATTTAAAAGTTTTGCGTTTGAGGACGAGTCTCTGTCTTCCCAAGACATTATTGCTTCCAGACTATGAATCACTCCATCGAGGCATACTTCATTGTTTTACGTTCGAAGCGTCTGGAATTCCCGAGAGTTATAAGGTATTATTACATTATTTGACCACTGATATAATTTTTAAATTTGTTGTAAAGTTTTTTGAATTTTTTATTTAGGATTTATTTTAATTGACGAAGTTCAGATATAAAAAATTCTGGTCTTGGAGGGGGCCAAGGCCCCCTCGGCCCCCCCCCTGGGTGCGCCACTGTAGACATACATGTATAAAGGAGGTATTTGTAGGGTGGGAAGCTAATCCAATATTCGCCAATTTCAAATGCATAAACGCCACATACGTTATCATACATATATAGGGTGAGTCGGGAGAAAAGTACCAAACTTCGGGAGCGTATTATACTATACATATTAGTATATGACTAAAAACATCCATGGAAAGATAGTTCTTACGAAACTTTGTTGCTGTTGTCATTTTAAATTTAATTATGTAAAAAAGCCTACATGCGTTAGTAGCCATTTTATCCAAACTAATCACTTAAGAAAATGTTTTAATTACGACGTCTGAATGTACTGACAGTTAATTAAATTTCTTCGGTTTGTTTCCTTTTGGTTTTCTAGTTTCATTAAATAATTAGCGGTCATTAACACGTGGATATCAACTTTTGAGCATTACAAGATAATTTTTAATAACCGTAATTTATATGTTTATAAGTTTTTATCATTTTTTTAACTAACTACTTGTTGATTTTAAAATGTACTACCATAGTTTCTAACAAATACCCAATATTGAATTTAATTTTAACCAGCTGTAACTTTCTTATTATTGCCTTGGTCAAAAGTTTATAAAGTAAATAACTTTATTTTGGTCCTCTCTAGATAGCTACCCGTTCAGTTTCCTCAGTACGTTATGAATCTCCCTGTATAAACAGCAGCATATACAACGAAATAGTGCACCTTGATTGCCCACTTTGATTTGTAAACCTCACTTTTCAGCCAGTCCACAAACAAAACGCAAATGGTGTAAGGTCTGGACACCTAGGCAGACAACTAATCGGGCCACCGCGCCCAGTCAATCGTGCTGGAAAAGTTCCATTCAAATACAGCATGACCTGACGGGAAAAATGTGGAGGAGTCCCATATTGCTGATAGCACATAGCATTTCTTATGTTCCATTGAACATCTTCGAATAGTCCTTCTAAATCATTTCACAATAATTCCAAGTACTGTTCTTCTCTTAGACGATTCTCAAAAACGAAAGGATCACCTGTTGCGGGCCAAACGAGCTTTTTCGTCGACCCGCAACAGGTTAGGTGGAAAAAGGCCTACAGATTAGCTCAGAGGACTAGAAAAGGTTCACGGAAACCGCTTAAGGGAAGAAATCTTCCAGTTGTGTACAGGGTATGTCAAAATTAACGGGCGCCACCTTCCAAATTACAGCAGATTACCAGTTCTCGTGGAAGGCCGAGAAGCCAGCAGCTTACGGGAATCGGACTCACCTTTATTGTGCCTCCACCTGTATCTAAAGCTTGCAAAGTTCATGCACACAAAGATAAAAATACACAAAAATAAAAGATGGTGTAAAATTTAAAGACAAACTATTTGAAATAAATCACACAATACCAAAAGGACATAGCAAATGGTAATGTTTATGGTTCAATAGTACAAAAGGTTAGTTGAACGTTCAAACAGAGACTCGCTGTCCCTGGCTTACGGCATTTCAATTCTTAAGACAAAGCTACGCAGCCAGTGGCGTCTGAATTTACAACAAAAATACAGTCTATAATTACTTTTTCTACAATTAACAGGAAAAAGAAAATGACTATTGACGACCGAGGGTCGTTTTTTGTCGCATCAGAAAAAAACGTTCAATCACTTGAAATTTGAAAATGAAACACGGTAAAGGTTCTTTCACAACACAGTAACTACGTATTTTACCTTGATTTTCGTTGAAGGGAGTAGAGAGAGAGGCAGGCACAATTTTGGGGTGTTCTTAAGATGCCGGAAAAATCGGCAGGCACAATCTGGGGTGTTTTTAGGATCGGAAAAAGGATAGACGATGTTCTTCGGGAAACTTCTAAACGAAATATTCCCTGCTACGCCCCTGGAGATTGGATGGCTTCCAACAGGGTTGTTTGACGTTGAGAGAGAGTGAGAGAGAAAGACGGGAATTTCAGACGATTAAAACAGTTCCAAGACCCAAACTTCCACGGGTTTGAATCGCTTATATCCGATATAAATTGAGAAAACAATTTCACTGAATTGTTCCTGCACCAAAGCTAACACTCTGCTAATATTTATATATAATCCGAATTAGTCGAGATTCTTTTTCCTAACGCAAAAATACGATACGATAACTCAATTAGCAGACGAGCCGCGAAGCAAAACCCGATATTCAAAAATACGTCTCTTGACTCCCAAAGTCTAGCGTCCACTTAATTTCTCAATTTATTTACGGTCCCCGAAGATGTAATTTGGGGGATCGGGTCGTGCGAAGGTGGTAAGCGAAGAAACGCAACGCGAACCTGCATTGCCCAAAAAGATTACACCACATTGCGAAATGTACAATAATTCTGAAACAATTTGTCACGTAAATTCGCAGAAAGAGTCCAAGGCCAGGCGCAGACAAAACATTAATCGGCAATTTCAGCCTACAAAGGGAAACTTTCAATGGCTTTGCGAAATTGGCCTCCCATAACTCAAACTAAAAAAATAACGAAAACTGTAATCAACATAAGAACGGCAATTAAAATAGAATTTTGATTCCTATGGAGCGGCAATTAAAATATGAGTTTAATTCAGATGAAGTGGCAAAATCAAATTAACATAACACACCGACGATGTCCCAACACACGTTAACCGACAAACGTTGCTGAAAATTTGCTTCGACTATTTCATGTGAATTTTGATAAAATTATCGGTGAGAGTTACGAGTATTGGTGACGCTGTCATGGGTAAATATAGCTTCATAGTAAAAAGTATACGTGGAGCCAAGTTGGGATTAGTATTTATCTACCGACATAATTGCATGTGTCTAGCATGGTATCTCGGTTGTAGGTGCTATATATGCTGCATGTGGTATGGGTATAAGCTTTGTTTGTGTAGTGTACGAATCACTCTTGCCTTAGGAATTTCAAGTTGAACGACAATTCTTCGTGAGCTATTCGTATAGCTCTGTTTTAATCAAGAATGTTTTTCACTTCATCTGCATCTTGACCACGGACACATTCAGATCTTGTATGTGCATAAAGAAGTGTACCACTGTCATACATTGTGTTGACGACTTTGACAAAAATACGTTTATACTACGAAATTTTTCAACTTCTGCTCTGACATTTCCGTTGCAGAAACCATAAGCAAACACCTATTTTGCACATTCCAAGTGCGAGAAATTATCATTTGACAGTTAAAATGTGCCAATATACTAGATTAAACTCAAACTTTTAAGACGTTGTAATTCCAAATGCTATGTATAGAATACTCTCCTTAGTTTGACACTTTCACCTCGAATCACTCTGTACAATATTACCTACTGTCTAAAAACTCTAACCTTTTGCAAACAGTCTTTAATATAAATTAAACGTCAAGAAACTTACAGCAAAGCACAGTAAAAATCTTCTTCAGATACATAGCGCAATATTGAATTGGTTTACGTTGTTTTAATAACAAGAATTGTCTTATATCGTACCCTTCTGTAAGGGAAACAATTGACATTTATTTCTACTATAGTACACAATTCAATATTGGTATGAACCGCATAATAAACTGACAAGGGCAAGTCCATTTCACGGAAATGTACGATAGGTTTGTTCAATTAAGTATAGCGTATACAATATCTGCAGGGCAGCTCCAAGCTCCCGTGCAATGCGATTAATTATTTAGAGACACTGCTATCATTTCTCTGTTGAATAGTTAAAATCGAATGACATAGTATAGTATTACTGAAGATGACGGCTAATACAATGTAACTTTATCGGAAGTTCCTTACAAATTGCTTACCAACCCTTATTTCATGCAAATATAAATTGTTAGCTTTGTCTTGTTGCCTTGCTTTCTTTTCTTAAAATTATTACTTTAAATGAAAGAAATACTATTATACATCAGGGATAACATTGCAGTTATCATTATTATTATCGTCATATATAGCGTGTGGTTAGGTCCATGGGCCCACAAGCAATCAAAAAAAAAAAACTCATGGACACCACTAGGTGAAAATTAGTTTTAAATTTATTATTAGCTTACATTAAAAAAAACTAATAGTCCGGTAGACTAGTTTTAGTAAAAGTGAGATCTTTGTAGATATTCATTAATTAAACAAATATACCGTGTGGAAACATTAACTGAATAAATTCTGTAGGTACAAAGGATTATTCAGTTGGGTTTTGCATGTGCTTAACAGTGGCAAAATACCATCCGAAAAGAAACCGTTCAAATTATCGGATGAAAAACGATATGAAATCATTTTTCATAACAAAAAAGGCGCTTCCAGTCGTGAAATAGCTATGAAAGTGTAATGCATTCAATCCACATTTATTAGAGTGATCAAAAATTACTCTGAGACGGGAAAAATTGAAGATAAACCCCGCAGTGGCTGTCAAAAAAAAATATCAGTGAGAGACGACAGAGTACTGCGGAGGACGAGCCAAAATATGGTCCAAAGCTACTGGTGTAAGTGTATGCACTTCTACTGTAAGACGGAGACTTCTTAAATATGGGCTAGGGGTTGCAAAACCCGGAAAAAAACCCCGCTATCAGAAAAGCAAAGGCTCCACCGTTTGAGATGGGCAAAGGATCATCGCCATTGGGTCCTAGAACAATGGCAGAAGGTATTATTTAGTGATGAATCTACCTTTAACATTAGTAATCATGCTGGAAACGCAGATTTCCTAGGGAAAACATTCCACGACAGTGTGTTCTGCCAATAATCACACATCCAACCTCTGTCATGATACGGGGCTGCATGTCTGCTGGAGGCGTTGGTAGACTGCATGTTGTATCTGGCATGATGAATACAACAAAATATTGTATTGTGTTTAAGTACATGTATTATATTTGCAATGATGAAATGTTAAATGTTTAAACTGCAATTTATCTTATCTGTTCAACTGATACAGAACTTTTTCACACCACTGTATGTACAAAATAGCTTTCTGCGAAGTACGAAGCTTCTACAATCCAAAAGGGTTTTAATGAGCTGGTATTGGACAGCACGCTTCTGAGTATAACAAGGAAGACATTCCTTTGGCCGAGAACAAGACAATAAAACAGAAAAGCAAACAAGATGCTATTTAATTGTAAGTGATTACATTGATATATAAAATGAACCTGCGGTAACGGATTGTTCATCTAATTCTGCTGTTTTTAAAAGGTTTGCGACAATACTTGAAATTCTGATGATGAAAATGATGCGAGAGAATTGGAAATCCAAGTGGAAAAACCTTCTAATTGCACAATTAAACATACTTCAAAACTTCAAGAAAATGCAAATGCAACGCATGAATTTTCACGAACCTTAGAAATTTTGAAATTTATTATGAAACTTATCCGAAAAAGACATAACATATAGGAAATACTTAATAAAAATTTAACCTCTTATATAATTTGAAATAGTGTGTTTTATAATACAATAAGTTAAAGTGTTTTTGTTTTGTTTTCTATGTGTTCGTTTTTCTTTAACTAGACTTTTCTAGTCCGAATTCGACTGCATTTTTAAAATTTCTCTATCTGTTGCTTGAACACTTCTGCCTCTAAATAAGTTTCCATGCTTAACATAGAATAATCGCATGATCCTTTACGAATTTTCTTCGTTCAGGTTCAAAAATTCGCGAGAGATTTTCGACGTGGCACTTCAATAAACCCATTTAATGTAAAACGGTACTTGATTTTTTGATATGTCTCTGTTTACTTGACTTATACCTTGTTTTGTACCGCTGTGTGCTGGTATGAAAATTTAAGTCTGTAATTACTAAAACCTTGCAATATGTGAAATGCCATCATAAACAGTTTATTGATTGTAATTAATATACGTGAAAAATCTAATTATAATTACCTTTAATGGCGGCAAAACATAGCAAAACTAGGGCACAATATAACAAAGCCCCGAACAAATCAAATTTATGTTTAACATAATGACAGCCCGAGGTTACACAAATATTTGTATTAATAACTGTAGGAAAGACTCGAAATGCAGTCCTACATTTTTAACACATTCTTACATTCATCGAATCATGCAATCGCGAATCCTTGGAATGTCATTTAATGTTCATGTAATACATTTATGGCAATTTTATAATCGGATTACTTTACATCAGGAGATCTTGGTGGTCACAAAAATTGCTGACAATTGAATTACTGTATCATAAGTCGTTTACAAGGGAGAGTATCATCATGAAAAATCCATACTTTTCGTTGGCATGTGCCTCCTGAAACGTTATTAAGCAAATTTAATTATTTATTACCATCTTGCCATCGAGCTATAGTATGAGGTTCAACAACATAATTCATCTACGATAACGGCCCAGACCGTTAAGGAGAATTAGTATTACAAATGATACGGTTATGTCAAACTATGATTTCAATAATCTTTGCAGGTGTTTCAGATCTATCTAGAAAGTTTTCGATATAACCTGATGTTAGAGTAAACCCAAAATGAGAAATACACAGACATCATCAAAACCTACGCGCCACAAGATCCACAAGTGGCGTAACACAGTGATTTATATTAGGGCTCAAAAATAATTTTGGTATTAGTGTAAGCAGTGTGAATGTGTTTATCAAGAAATGAAATATTGATTTTGTTAGGGTCAATATGCCAAAACCACCAAAATAATTAGAAGTAATTTTTAAAACTTTATTAAGCATTGATTTATATTGTATTTGATATAAACATTTTAAAAACAGAAGGGAAGCATGCAAATTGTTTTAAAATAATTGTTAGTGGTTCATAATTTATACATCAATATCTTCATCTTTGGAATCCATATAATCCTCTCGGAATGACCGAAATGGCCGGTTTTAAGTGCGAATATTAAATCCATTGAACTGTCTAATAAATGTTTTCTATCTATACAATCATTAGAATCTTATCCGCATGATTACAAATTGATGACCACTCTTCTGGAGTAATGGCATTCAGCTTTTCTTTGGCCAGTTTCACCACAGCATCCATTTTAAATGTAATATTTCTCGCAGCAACCCAATTCTTCATTATGAATATCATCGAAGCTACCTTGATCTTCTTAACAGCTGCGATATTGCTGTAGCTGAACCAGTCAGGAAGATTTTTCAACCAGGATACTACATCTGCCAACATTTCTCCTTCCTGGTATTTTTCCCCGTATGATGAGGCTAAAGAGTTCATATTTGGAGCCTCTCTTTATATGACCCAAATATTGCAGCTTCCGTTTCTTCATGGTATGTCGGATTTCCCATTCCGTGTCCATTCTTTTGAGTACTTCTTTGTTGGTGACTCCATCAGTTCGTGGTATGCGCCACATGCGACGATTATTATGGACAATCCTGCTGAGTTTTCAATCAGAGCTACTTCGAATACAGCTTCACTATACAGGTTGAACAAGAGGGGAGATACAACGCACTCCTGTCTAACACCACAGCGTATCTGGATTTCCTCAATTAACTCATTTTCATCCTTAATGTTCACACTTTATTCCCAATATAAGTTGCTGATTATTATCTCCCCATCTTGAACATTTTTATGTAATAGTATTTTCTTTAAATATCTGAAGACGATTATGTACAATGAGTCACGTATTGTCGTTAATATTTGTTTAGGAAAGACTTACATTTGCGAATCATCAGTCTATAATAATTAGTTACTTAATTCTAAATAATGTAATAAACATTGTCTATCTTCCTAAAAGTATCCACCATTAACGCTTACGCATAAAATACCATTTTTAAATAATTCTGGCATAACATTGTCGAGTTGTGATATAGAATTTTTGGTAGCCAATCTGACTTTATTCTGTTTATACGTTCATGTCACTGGGGATCTTATCTAAATAATATATATTGATGAGGAATATTGACGAAATCGCCAGGGTTATGTATGATGATCTAGTTGCAAAGTCCTTTCCTTAGTAATTACCGAATTTTTTGTTTAAGCAATTAGTAATGATTATTAACGCTCCTTCTAATTGATTTTGGAATCATTGAAAGAGCCTTCCTGCCCACTTCTCTTGAAAAACATATACGACCCAATAATTACTACGTACAGGTACAATTCTAGTTTCCGGGTTTCAAACCGGGTTCTAGACGAATCCCAGTTGGGATTCTTTAGCAAAGAACAAAAAACGTTTCGATGAAAAAGTTGTACCAGAATTTTCGTCTCATTTTTCCATGTATTATCTTTAACTTTATTCCATCTGCCTCCTACCTAATATTTTCAGGTTTTTGAGGTTTGGTGTACACTATGTGCACATTCGTGTTGTGAGGGTCAATAACTTAATGGCATACAAATTTTGGTGCCATAGTAAAATACAAATTGAATGATATTAACCCTAGAACGCATAGCTGGCGTCATATGAGACACTATCTATTTGACTATCTAGTTTTTAGTGTTTTATTGTGTAAATATCATATTCATATATTCAGTACCTTCCTAGAAGATTATTGCTGATCTTTCTCTTTCATTTTTAATGCCAAAAAATCTTTCTTAGCTAGAAATATACAATGTTTTAGGCTAGAAATTGTTGCATTACAATTATAGTAACTAGTAAGCACATTTTCTTTAGAAACATGGCTTCTTCTTCCCAATCTTTAACTGACGCAGAGTTGGCAGCTATTGTGAATGATGAGAAATTGAGGATCTTGAAACAGTTTCGGAAACTGAAGATAATTTAGAAAAAGACCTTGTAGAGGATGTTGATTTTGTTTCATCTGACGTTGAAAATGATCGCTTAACTGATGAAGACGAACTTCCACGAAAAATTGTGTATGGGAAAAAGGCTATAGGTGGAATACAAATTCCACCCAAAAGAAAAATTCTTGTACAAATAAAAGAAATATTGTGACACAGATACCAGGACCCGAAGGCAATGCCCTACAGATAACTGATGAACGTGAATCTTGGAATGCTTTTTTCGATGCTAGTGTAATGGATGCAATTGTAACACCTACAAATGAGGAAATAAAGAGACAATGTGTAAAATACAGAAATCAATTTATTATTCAAGAAATTGAGAAAATTTAAATAGAAGCACTTATTGGCCTTTTGTACTATACTGCCGTGCTCAGTAACGATCATGTAAACATTGAAGAGTTGTGGTACAAAGGTTGAAATATATTTCAATTCCTTCTAAACTGTTTACGATTTGATGATAAACCAATCTGTGGCGAGAGAGGTGCAACCGATAAATTCTCCCCAACACATTTGGGATAAATACGCATCAAACTGCCGAGATTCATACACACTTTCTGAATTCATGACCATAGATGAACAACTGCTAGGATTTAGAGGAAAATATCCTTTTAGGGTTTATATTCCTAACAAGCCTGATAAATATGGTATCAAGATCGTCATAATGTGTGATGCTAAAACAAGCTATATACTTCCCGGTATTCCTTATATTGGAAAAGAAGAGAGAGCAAGTACTGAGTCCGTACCAACTCAGTATGTATTGCAGCTGGCTGAACCGATTCATGGCACCAACAGAAATGTTACCATGGACAATTGGTTCACCTGGTCATTAAATTATTGGATGAAAAGAAGCTAGCTCTAGTTGGGACCCTACGAAAGAATAAAGTAGAGATTCCTCCATCTTTTTTGTAAACAAAGGGTAGAGAACCCAAATCTTCCATGTTTGTGTTTGATGACAAAATAGCTATGGTATCTTGGTCTCAAAGAAAAGGAAATAACACCATTCCAATCTCTACAATGCATGGTGATAAATCAGTTGATGATGCTACAAGGAAACTAGAAATAGTGCTCTTTTATAACGGTGCAAAATCGGAAGTAGACACATTTGATCAGATGTGTCATTCATCAACCGTCACAAGAAAAACTAGACGATGGCCAATGAGAGTGTTTTATGGTATGTTGGATGGTGGTGCTATTAATGCTCATTTATATGCATATAACTAAGTCATCACAAATTATTTTCCCGAATTTAAAACGGCCGTATAATAAATTCAAAGCTCCTTATTAAAGAAAAACCGGGTGGTGTCGTATAAGGCACCACGTATGCACTAACGTAACTTTCTTAGATGTATGTGTCGCAGGAAAATGGTTATTTTAGGAAAATAGCTTTTTCCTAGGCAAATGCTATGTGCCTAGCCAAATGACTTTATCACTTATTCAGTTGGTATTTGACTAGGAAAATACTATTTTACTAGGCAAATAGTATCTGCCTAAATGCTTTTTAGGAAAATGGAAATGAATTGATTGTTGTAAAACAGGAATACGTAACAATGGGTCGTTCACTTTAGACTATAATAATTTAATTTATATAGACGAATTACAGCATGGATAGGAAAGGGAACTAAAATGAATTATTTTTGCCAGTAAAAAATACAGAAATATATGTAACCCAAAGTAGTATAAAGTATTAAGTAAAGTAATATAAACATATTTTCACATTTCTTTCTGCCCCCGTGCCCTATTGCTTTGTGTTGTTCCTCAATTTTATCGAAAAACTCTTCAATCGGTGTAACATAAATAATATCGTCATCTACAGATTTTTGTTTTAAAATAACTTTAGATACGTTGGATATCATATTTTCTGCCATAATATGTTTAGGTGACCGACAGTTTCTGAATATTGTTCGGTTTTTTTTGGTAACTCTAAAATACCAATAATTTCCTGTGTTTTTTGCAAATCCCATGGTTTTTTAATTTTTGTATTTTCGTGTTTTGCATTCAACCGCAAATAAAATTCGCTTTTATCTACCATATCGACTCTATAAATAAAGAAACAACTGTTTTCAGTTTCAGTACAAAACGATTGTAAGACTGCCTCAAAGCAACGGTGAATTGTAAACAATTAACAATTGAATTGTGAATTGTTTACAACACTTGCAAAAAATTCACATAAGCTCAACTGAGTAAAGTTACCGGTATTTCAATTAATAAGTTAAATCTGCGTGTTTATTACGTTATATAGATAACTTTAGTGTTTATTAAGAAGAGAACAATATCAACCTAATAATTAAATATTTACTTACACGGCTTTGAAACCGATACAAGTGGAACAAGTGTATTATCATCAACCCACAAACCTCAACTTAAACAAGTGAAACACAGTGAAAACCATTTGCCTAAAGACACTTCAGTCAAATGCAATTTTCCTAGGATAATGACATTTGACGAAAAATAAATGTCGCAGACCCATTTGGCTAGGCAGATAGCATTTGCCTGGGCAAAAGCTATTTTCCTAAAATAACCATTCGCCTGCGACATATGCATTCTAGGGTTAAATATGCCACTTAGTTCTATATATCTTGAAATATTTGGATATACTTTTGTAGCATTATAAAGTTTGTAAATCGTTCTTAGGAATTCAAAAGCTAAATTTTTTGGTGGTAACTACAATCTAATATTATTGAAAAACGGCTGCCTATTCCTAGACACGAAGCATAGGTTAATTTTCAGAACACCCTATAGTAAAATCACGATTATTAAATGACTCGATATATCTAGTAAATTACAATTGAAATATTCACATATTTTTATAATTTATTTGCCAGACACTAGATAGATAATTTCTGGATGTTTAATAATTACAGACTTCTGAGTATTGGACAAGGACAAATGCGGCGGTTATCTCGCTGCTGTTAACAAGAGTTAATAAGGACTTTCAGCCGAAAATTTTGTTCCAAATAGTACAGTGAAATAGTCGTTTAAGTACCTTTTAGAATTTTTGAACGCAAAAGAATCTCCAAACTCTTTTAATTTTGAGAGTAGGTTGTTTGGGTGAAGAAGGGTCAACTGTGATATTAAAGTAGAATGTGGAGAGTATCAAAGTTTCGACATAAAAAAGTTGTAGGGAAGTACCATGATGATTCATTAACAGCTCTTTTACGACTTTTTCAATCTAATTAATTGAACAACAATAATTATGGATTTAGATAATAGAAAACCGTTTCTGTTATTTGAAACACGTTTAGTGTATATTGTATTGCTCTGCTGCGTCTCTTGAACACTTAAATACTGGTGGTGTTCCACGTGGTATGTTGGAATATTTCCAATACCGCGAGGATAGATTTCAGTTCGAAATTAAAAACCCTGCAGTAAGAGAAAAATGCTTGTAACTTTTCGTTCTACAAGAAAGTCTTTTTTATTAGCAGCCAGAGGCGAACACGTAGCACCTGAGCATTCATTTGATGCTGGAGTTTTATCTCAAAACGTTCTGAGAGTTGGCGAGACAAATGACTAATTTGTCATCTTCTACCGTTTAATAAAAACTTCTTAAATGCTTGAAACGATGTCTCGATTTTTTGCTTTTTTCTGCCGCAGAGATGGCAATTTACTTCCGATTTTTCTCAGCTTAAAATGCTTCGTCGGTGTCGGACTGAACCTCTCAAAACTAATTTAGCTTGCTTTTTTAAACTGTGCTTAAATTTACAGGGATTTTTAATGTTCTTATCTAATTTGTGTTGCGCTCGATTAATGCGCAAAAAATGAGATTGGGGGTCACGTATATTTTGACGGCTGGAAATTATAGCGGAGTCGTATTAGAACGCGAAACCTCACTTAATTTATTTCCCCTTAATAGGTTTTTCGTTGAACTCTACTTGAAATGTATATCTCATTTTTAGATTTCCGGCGTTTTCGAATAGCGAAATGCGAAATTAGGAAAGCGTTTAAACTCGCAGATAACCCATTAATCTTAGTCTGTTATTCGTTACAAGTTCTTTAGGCCAATTCCTGTATTGCGTGAAGAAATGTAGCAATTTCTAAAAGTTCGTGACCATATTTCAAGAGCTTTCAAGGTTTTCTCTTTGTAAAAATGTATCTAAATGAAATAACACGTTGCAGAACATGAGACTTCAGGAAACCAGTCTTGTTCCTCGTTTTCTTACGGAACCGTCGAAAGTTTGGCGAGTCTTTTGTCGTCCCGCTCATTATTTTGTTTCCGATTTTTGATGATAACTGCAGCTCCGAACTATATTAAAAAAAACCGAAATTAATTTGGTGTGAAATTGAATTCCCCGCAGTGCATTTTGTGCAGTGTTTGGCCAACTCGGGAAAGGTTTACATAAAACATGTTCATACAGCAGATGTTTTGATTTCGTTAATCGAATTTCCTTTGTGCGGGCTCGCTACTTTTTTCTGTGTTTGTTACACATTTATCTGATTCGAATTAATTGGATTAGCGGCTTGTACGTTTTGTTTTAATTAAAAGGATTCGATATAAAAATATCCACTCATTTCGCGGGGTTTACCTTGACAGAGTGAAACCTATTAGTTTGCTTTGACTGCATACACATCTATCGTTTTTTCTTATTCTGAGGGATCAAGCTAGAAAATTGATAGTTTTCAATTGGTGATTGCTTTGCCTATTCAGTGTTCGAAAAAGTGTTATTTCTGTGGTGAGGGTATAATTGCATTATATTTTTAGTTTCCCTTATTCTTCTTAACTTAATGGGAGGTGTGGGGCTCAATCTATTTATAAACGGGACCACGAAAAGGATGCAATACTTGAATTCTTTGCCCTTTTTAGAAGGTCGGTGGAATTCTAACGCATCGGCTAAAAATATCTCCATATCACGTTAGTTGCGCTAAATAAATATACACCGTGCGTGTAATAAACGATTTAATGATAAACGAATATAACAACGGCAACACAACATAATAATAACGAAATACGCATAACTTAAAGCGGAGCTAGAATACCATCGATCTCTCTGTAGTAGTCCCAGTGGAAGGGTTGTGGTCTTGGTATTGTTAGGATGCGTTTCTAAACCCTTCTTGCATTCCCAGCGGACGTGACATCATCTTTGAGAAAGCTGATTCCATTGGTCGTACCGCTGGGAAAACCTGGTCCGAGGAATTTATGGATATGGTGAAAGTTTTGGAACCTACTGCTACAATATTAATTTTAAAATGACTAACACGTGCAGTTGACAGGTTTTGCTGTCATCTGAAGCACTGTAATGTCTTTTCTGATTACAATTTTAATTTCATTTATTGGTATAGCAGTTATAAAAGTTCAATAAACTTTTACTAGGGGTTATATACACTTAGGGCACTTAATGAGTTTACGTAAAGGAAATCAAACAGCCCAGGTAGCAGGACTTGGAGACTTGGAAAGTTATAACATATATTTAGAAATACTTCTATTTCCATCAGTCTGAAACGTAAAGTATAAGAATCATGTATGGGAATCTTGGAGTTGCCCTTGGCAACTCCACGACTCTTTAAAAAAAAAGAATCGTGTGCAACCTGTAGCTACACACGAGGTGTATGTAAAAAGTAATAAGATTGGTGCTGTAATTTGTTTAACTAACAAGTGTACTTCAAATCAACATTATCGTCTTCAATGTAGTTTCCCTGAGTAGCCACATACTGCTGGAAACGCTGTTTCCACCCAAGGTAGCAGTTCTGAAAGTCTTCAAGAGAAAGTGCCTTCAACTGACTCGTCACGACTTTTTTATATTGTCTACAGTTCCAAAGTGATGATCTTTCATGTAAAACTTGAGTTTGGGCAAAAGAAAGAAGTCCATGGACTTAAAAACAAGTCAAGGTATACAATCTTTCGTTTTTCCTTTTGTTTCGTGGTGATATTATTTGGAACTAACTGTGCAAAAATTTCCCGGTTTTCCAAAACGAGGTTCGTCTTCCACATTCTCACGGTCATGCAAAAATGCTTAAGCTAGCTAAAAACCTGTATCCTCGATAGAACATGCTCTCTGTAAACCAATTTTAAGTTTTCGTAAGTTTCTGCTGCGTTTTCGTTAAGTTTGATTCAAAAATCGATTGCGTAATGCTGCTTGAAATTTCGTTTTACCATTTTTCTAACGCGTCGTTACTACTCAGACTTATAAAAGTTGCTGTCGAGCCAAATGTGTTTACGCTATCGAGCTGAAACTTGCACTTACTATCAAGTAGGAGTGAATGTTTCGGTTGCTGGCGAAGTTGTGGCTACTGTATTTCCAGTTTTCGATCCAATAGCTCAATCTCATTAGTTTTTAAACATACCTTTTATATACGGCTAAGGAACGACGACTGTCACCTAACCCAACCCCTTTCAAACGACCCAAAGATCAATGGAACGGAAATTCTGGGAATCGCTTTGAGAGACAAAATTAGGAACGAGGAAATCCGGAGAGGAACCAAAACATACTGTAAAGAATAGCAGAAATAAAATGGCAATAGGTAGGTCATGTGACTGCACAGAGAGATGACAAGTAGCCGGTTAAATTAACCCACAGGCGTCCATGACCAATAAGAAGAGGTATTGGAAGGCCACAGCTCGATGACATCAAACAGATAACTGGAAGAAAACAGATAGCTCAGCGTGAAATCACTGGGAGAGGCTTACATTCAGCAGTGAATTGATATAGACTGAGGGAAAGAAGGAAAGGGCTTTTACTCTTCCTCTTCTTCTTGTAGGCAGTTTGCTTATTTTAAATGAGTTTTCTTATATAAACTTCCTCAATCTCTTCCCCGGTCTGTCTATACTTCTCCTTCCATGTTGGTGATCTGTTTCTTGCGATTTCGACCAGTCGTTGATTGTTTATTCTTGATACATGCGTATCCTACCCTTTTCTTCTATTTCTTATCCACGCGCTGGTAGGAGTAATTTTACATCTCTGCCATACCTTTTCGTTGCTGATCCTGTCTCTTGTTGTTTTATTGGATTTTCTTTTAAGGGAATTTCGCTCAACTTTGCCATTCGATTTGTGTAAGCCGTGTCTGGTCTGGTTTCTGTCGCAAATGTGATAGTGGGTCTTATCACGCTTTTGTAAATCTTTTCCGTGGTCTCAATGCTGAGCTAATTATTTTTCCAAATGAAGTCACTGGAGCAGCCAGAAGCCTCAAGAACACGAAATGTTTACATCTGAATATATCAATTTGAACATCGAACGGAATCCTTTGTAAACATTTATGAAACTTTCTGTTCCTTATAAAAACGCATGGTTACATTGCTTAATAAACCAGAATGAATTGTTTACAAGATCGTACAAGGTGCGGAAATAGATAGTGGTGTAGGGCTTTAAGTTGTAGATATATGTACAACCGACTAATATTCTGCTTTCTTCCCTAGAAAATAATAACAGTTATGCATATTTGATGATCGGAATGATAACTTATGGTAATGTAAAAAATTTTCATCATCATCTTTGGCGCTACAGCCTTTCGTGGGGTCGTCTCTAACCTGCGCTTTGGCTCCCCAGTTTCTGACGCCGACATTCTTCAGATCCCTTTCCACTGCAACTAACCATAGTCACTTAGGCCTCCCGATATCCTTTTCCCTCTGGCTTACCCATCAACATCTTTTAATTGGTTGGGCATCGTCCATCCTCATGACGTGCCCTGCCCATCTCAGTCGTCCAATTTCAATTGTCCTTACTATATCTGAATCATCGTATAGTTGGTATATCTCGTGGTTGTATCGCCTTCGCCAGATATTATGTTCTTGGATAGGGCCGTAGATTTTCCTTAGGATCTTTCTTCGCGAATATTGGTAGGCGTGACATCAGCTTTAGTTAGTGGCCAGGTTTCGGAACCATAAGTTAAAACAGGTCTCAGTAATGTTTTGTAAAGGATTATTTAGGATTTCCGGTTAGGAAAATGGGAGGTGAGTTGGTTTCTAATGCCACAATAACATCTGTTTGCGTGCGTGATTCTTCTGTTAATCTCTAGGCTCGTGTTAGATTCATCGTTGATCAAGGAGCCTAAGTACACAAACTGCCGTACAGCTTCTAAGTTGTATTCGTCGATAGTGATGTTCTGTTCCGTTCCATTATATATTCCATATTATTAATGTAAAAAATCAGTTTAATAATTTTTAAAATCAGGTACAGTTCATCAGAGCGTCATGCTGTTTGTATCTAACCCAGCTTATTTAGGATATCTATGCAAATGTATTACAAGTACTCGATATAGTATATTTTGAAAATATGTTGTTGTTATTGTCTGTGGTATGTGGAGCGCGTTTCTATTGTATCCTACAAAATTATTTATTTAGATTGATTATTATTACCTATTCGACAAGGAAGCAGAAAAAGTAGCGGAGTGATATCAATACATTTTATAGTAATCAGGCCGTTTGTTATTAAAGTCCTGAAGGAATCCATCCATAATTGTTAACTTTTAGCAGATGCGAAAGACTTCAGGAAGCTTATATTCGAATCACACGCTTCACATACTAATATATTTAGTCAGAGGTAATGATTTTAGTTTCTGGAGTGAAACCATTATATGAATTTTAGTTTGACAAGTAAGTAATTGTATTGAACGTCATAACAGGTTTGTGGTCAGTAAAGACATTCGGCTGTTTTTATCACTAATCGAAAATTTTATTGATTCTAATGCAGAACTTGGGGTACGATTTTAGAATATGAGGCATTTCTTTGAGTTCTAGCGCGTCGATTATTGGTTTTTTAACAAATATAAACGCTCGTCAAGGTAAAACTTGGAGCTTCCACTGCCGTATAAAAAGGGAGTAGATATGGCAGGGTCGATCAAGAGAAAAAGGGAACCGTCAGATTTTAATATTAGCAGAAAAACAATCATAGGATTGCCCCATCGCCTGCCTTATAACGTGAGTTCGAGGATACGTAGAACGTGTGGGTCGCGTATAAAGGAGGTCACCCCAAAATGAAGGCATTGTAATGCAAGTGGTGTAGAGGCATATCGATCCTACCATATCAGCTGGCGTTATGTCAAAATGAAGACTCATGCCGGCCCTTGCTTACTTCAGCGACCGCAGAAGCGCGGAAACGAGGCCGTGGTTAGATACTTTATCCGGAATTCTCTCGGTCCGTCACCACAGATGGCGGTTCGAACTGTCTAACCGCCAAGTTGTTGTGGTGATACTCCGGAGTCCAACACCACGCTGTTTAAATACTTTTGAAATGTTGCTAAAGCGTCTAATAAAACCATTAATCTAGATTGTGGAGGGATCCAGTTTAAACGCCAAGGTATTTCGCCCTAAACTGAACTGAAACCCACGTTCCGGTTTTCATTTGTCTAGATAAGTTGGACTGCGGTCGCATGTCAGCGTAAAAAATTACCAACTTTTCTGTTTTAACCTAACCGTCTATCATTTCTTTAACTTAATATCAATACGCCAGCTTAAAGAATTTCTTGAAATCAGTAATGCTATTCTACATATAACCGGAAGTCATATTTTGCTGAGTAATATGTGTTGTTGCAAGGAGTTCCGCCCAAAATGCGGCCTAAAGTTTTGCACAAGGAATTAACATATTTCTTATCTGGAATAATTCTCTAGGTGCGAGTTCCCGTCAAGATTTTGTATCTCATAATTTTCTTTCTTTATAGCATTTTTGAATAATTTATCACGTTTTCATTTCTAAATATTTAATCTTTTCTTCAGAGATGTTTATATTTTTAGCTCTTGCACAAACTCAGAGCATAAAAGGATTGGGATGTTAAAAGAAAGTAGCTGAACCCTTGGGCTACGCCGCCTTCTTCGTTTGCATTTTTTTTTAAACGATAACCAAAATGTGGCTATAGAAAACATATATCTAATAAAAGATTGTTTGGTTGTCAAGGTAATGGTTTCCCTTTTTTCCTCTGTTGTTACATCCAGCACATTTCTGTATTTTTGCATTTCTTTGATCGTTGTATTTGTAATGGAACACCTTATAGCGTGATATTTTTTTTCATTCTTCAGGCGTCTTCTTTTTTATATAACAATCTGTTTCTTTATATTTGTGCAATCACCCGATCGATGTTTCAAATTTGTATTGTAATGGAACATTATGTATATAGCTATTTTTATGTTTCTCCGATTGTTGATTATTCAATAAGACTTCTAAATGTTTACAGGTTTATTGGCCGCAGGCGCATTTTAAAGTATAAAGCGCTATTAAATATAAGTTTACAAGAAAAAAGTAAGAGTAATACATATTAGTGATTCTTTTTCAAGAATAAAATATTCATGATGACGATTTTAACGTATCTTTCCTGACTATTCGCTACTAAAGACAATAATAAGTAAACAATGAATGACAACATAATTCTAGACGCTTCCAATATTTGCAAATATTTATTATTGCTAAATATTTTAGAAGGTAAGCTCCATAATCAATTACTTATATCGTTAACTTTCATAATTGCATCAAAATATAAATTAACTTCGCCATGTAAGTGATGTGCTGTGTAAATATGTGTAACTACCACTACGTAAATGCATATGTTTTCCATTGAAATGTTTCTTTCATGAAGGTTTGGTGCAAATGACATAAAAATAAACAAGCCGCGTATACAGTCCCTATTTTAATTTATCCAGCCTCCTGGCCATCTTATTATGGATTTTACAGCTAAGAAACTATTTTAAAGATTTTGCATTCCTTTTTTTTCTCGTACTTATTAAAGATTTTTCAATAACGTTCCGCCAAATTTATATACCACACCATTTTTTCCATGTAGGTTATGTCAATACAGTATTGTATGCTATTCATGGCAGTGCTCGTTTAGATGTAAGGCTCTATCGCTATTTCCCACTGCTTTAAATAATTATTGTGTTGATCGGAAACGGTGGTTTAAGCATACTCCTCACCGACAAAATGTTTTGCTGATAAATGGTTCTACTTGTGCTTGTTTAAATAATTATTTCAGTCTGCTATCTTCCTGGAATGATATTATAGTGTTTGTGAATTTATTGACAATATCACATATGCATTAGGGTAATATGTTTTGCTTTGTTTCGTCTTTGATAGGATCATTGATTACAATTTGTTAAAAGGAAATAGGTAGCTTCGTATTTAGTGTATTTTACAACGAAAATTTCAAATTATAATTCTTACTTTTATGGTGTAGAATACTGCAAATTGATTACGGTACACTTACTTATTGTTCTGATAAATTTGATCACCATATTTTCTTATTTTCGGGTAATTTCAATTACGAAAGCATACCAACGTCCAATTAGAATGTTTTTATTCTTCTTTTTCTCCCTTTTATCAGTGTACCCTTCTAAAGTGTTGGATTTATGTTCTATTTTTTAACTCTGCACCCACTTCCTGCACTCCTTTCGATTCTAGGATAGGGTCTTCATTTGTCTAATTGTTCCCACATCCTTTTTTCTATTTCACCTATGCCATCTGTCCACGTCCTTTTCGGTCTACACAGTTTCTGTTCCTTATCCGTGCTTGCCTCCATTATCCACTTAGTTAGTCTACCATTATCCATTTTTTGACGTGATCAAACCATTTCAAATGATTATTTTTTATTTTTCTCATTATTGGTTGTTGTTCTGTACTTCTTCTTCAGTTTTCCATCTAATATGATCCCATTTCGTATTCTCTGCTATTTGATGAAAATATTTCATTTCTACAGCATTTATTTCAGTTTTGTGCTTCTTTTGGAATACCCAGAATTTATCTGCGCACGCCAATTTAGATATTGTAGAGCTGTGTACACAGTGTGACCATTTGATTTTGTAACAAGTACGTAGGCTACACCTCTTACGTATAAATGAAATGCACAGTTAAAATTTTTTTTTGCTGTAAAAATATTTCTTTACATTAAGAGTTCTTTGGACAAGCAAATGTCAACTATTGTTTAGTCGAAACTTGACAAACTTGTGTACAAAGTTGTTTATTTGTATACGTATTTGTGGAAAAAAATCAGTTTCAATGTATTTAAATAGGGAGAATAGAAATAGGGATATGATGTTGTTTTTGGGAGAATGCAGAGGGGCGGCGGACTTAGCAGTACGACGTTATGCACAAATATACCCAGATAGACCTCTTCAATTATATAATGCCTTTAGGCTTTCGAAATTGCGGCAATGTGAACTGTTATCTAAAGGTGAGACAACGACATATCACAACTGTAGAAGCTGAAGCAGCAATCATCGAACAAGTAACTGGTAATCCCCGTATAAGCTAACGAGCAGTTGCAAGAACTGTAGGCTTTAGCCAGAGTTCAGTATTTAACATTTTAAAAAAGAATACCGGTTTCATCCTTGTCCATGACCATGCCGCATTAGTTCAACACCTTATTGAGGATAATTACTCACCTTGAGTGAATTTCTGCCAATTTTTAAGAAACTAAGTTACTACTGATCTATCTTTTTGCCATTTTTTATTAACAATATAACCCACAATGAATTCGGCAAGCACACTTTCAAAGAATTTTTATTCTAAGTGTGTTATGTGGTATCGTTGACAACTTAATCGTTGATCCCCACTTCTTTGCGGGCAGTTTAAGTGGGGAAATGTAGTTACATTTTTTTATAAATGATTTTCCTCAACTTTTAGAAGGCAATCCTCTTTACGTTAGACAGCGTATGTGGTTTTAAAATGATGGAGCATCAGCCCACTTCCATAGAAACTACCAAAATGAAACTTTCCATAACAGATTAGTTGCAAGAGGTGCAATTCATCGTTGGCCTCCAAGTAGTCCGGACTTGACTCCGTTAGATTTCTTTTTGAGGGGTAAAGTAAAAAACGTTGTCTACGAAACTCATGAATATTTACGTTAAAGAATTCTTGAATAATGTAGGTCAATCACCATACACATGCCAACTCGTGTTAGAAATTTTCTTCTGCGGTGGATAGACTTATGTGAACAGTAAGGTGGACGGAAGTTTTAACATTTATTACGTCATTAATTCGCGATTTTCTTTCTGTTTTTTTAAATTTATTTTTCTGGTTGATTTTATTGTTATATCAACGTATTGTTATGCTATCATTGCTTCCTCTGTGTTTATTTGGTTTAAATTATGTATATAGTTTTCCTATTTCTCTTCTCCAGATATTGGTTAATTATTGCATATTTGTTTCCGAATCTGCTAAAATCCTTTTGACGGTCAGTCAACGATGGTCGTTACGAATACTTCCCGATAAAAAGAAATAGAAGTTGTAATTACTGAATACTACAACCGGGCAAAATATTATTTTACCTCTGTAAAATTAGACAACCAAATACAATCATAGAGTCTACAGATTTTGATAAATAATACGGAAATCGAATTTTGTTTCATTACATAATTTTTATAAGGTTCATAACACTTTGGACGCATGTATAATCTACTTAAGTAAAGTTTTGACAGACGTGTTTACTTTTGGTTTGGTTCACTACCAAAGTAGGGTTATAATATTTTTAAAATTTTTAAATTTAAAACTTCACAGGGACATACAAAGTCAGGACTTCCTGAAATATTTACATGACGTGTATTACCTGATTCGTCATAAGGACTATATTAGAATTATGTCGTTTGCATACATCAAGCTTTCTGTTTTTATCGCATTACTGTTTGTAATTATTTTATGTTCTCCTTGACTTTGTACATTATGACAATAAATATCAGAGGGCTTAAACTGCCCACTTGTGTTTTTTCCTTATAACCTCCTCAAGTCTCTGTATTATTTATACCATACCTATGGGGATTTGTTGTAAATAGTTTGTACCATTTCAATCAAGTTGTTCTAAATATTCTCAAATCTCTCTCTATCTGCCGTGTCAAATGCTGCCTTTAAATCAATTATATAGTGTCATGTGTAGTATTATGATTGTAATTTATTTTATACGTGACTATCTCTGTAACTGCATATGCCCAATGTTCGACGCAATAAGCGGTCCCATCACGACTGGAAATTTTATATTTATTTATTTTCTGGTGTTCCAACAAATAAGAATAGTCAGAAAATATGAAGCTTACATTTCGCCAATTATTGTAAAGGGATGATATGCTCATGAGGGTGATATTTACAACATTTCAGAAATTTTTACTATTCAGGCGTTGGAACGAGTGATTATGGTTGCAATTTCCACAGGGGTTGATTTTACATAATTTGCTTAAATGGAATACCAAATATGAAATACAAACAGATTTTTTGAAAGGGTGTTTTAGTAAATTAATAAAATTGTTAATACAAAAATGGGATTTGAGTATCGTTATTTACATAAGAATACCAATTACTACCTTTTGCTATTCCCGATTTGTTTCTTATTCGGAAGAACTGGGCCACGTAATTATTATTATTGTTATTGTGGACTAATATTGATGCGTGGTCGCCAAAACACCAGCTTTGAGTCACTCAAATTAAGGTTGTTTACATTGCTTTTTAGGCATACGTAGAATAATAAACGTGTTTCGATACTTACAGTTGGAAAATGAAAGTTGATCCACAACATATTGGTTTTTTTAATATTGAAAAGTAGTAAATGTTTTTTTCTAAATCATGCCTTTGCCAAGCCTAAATGTAAATGACGCCTATTTAATATAGACGGGCTGTGATTTTGCGTGTTTACGTTACACAGATGTAGATATCGATAGTTTGCTTATCCAGATGAATCCAAATAATAGAAAATTGGAAAATGTAGATGACTTTCCTATTTTTGAGTTTGTACTATTACAGCTTAGAAGCAATCATACATAAAAATCTTGTTTGAATATGTTTGCTTTAAGATCTGAGAAAAGGGAAATTGCACTCGGAATTTTCACACGTTCTTGGAGAAGAGCTCTATTAATGATAAAAAAACTATTTGGTAGATCTTTGACGCTTCTATCATGTCACAGTATAATCACAATCCCTTCGAGCCTTCGGAATTTTCTCATAATTGAGTTAGTTTTGAAGTTCGAACTTTCAGAAAAGAATATCGATTTGAATTCACATGTCTTATAACATCAGCCATTACAATTTTTGTCTGTAGAAATTATTCCAAAAAAACCATTACTGGTTTTGGATATATTTGAGAACAAATTCTATTTGATGAATTTTCGTTGTTCCGTGGTATGACTAATCTCGTAAGGATCCAGTCTAATAATTTTTGAAACATTCATACATGAAATGAAGAAGAACATGTGTGATAGATCGAAGTGGAGTTGCCACGACAAACCAGTCTACGTATTGAAGACTGTGGAGGACACTCATACAGATCAAAGTTTGTATGTATATAAGGGAGTAGGGGAAAGTAAAACCGTAAACCTGCTTGCGAGTTTGTTATATGTTACTCTGACAACTAAACACTATGGATGATAAATATGACGAAAACTTCCAATGATTATAACCACGCTTTTTTTTTTTAGAAGTATGATAGTTAATGTTTACAGGAAAGATTGCAGTACTAAACTTATTCGCTTTTCGCTTTTACATATTTTTATAATAAAGAGTTGAATGAAACAGCAAGTTATAATAAAAATCTCAGAAAAACATGTCAATGCCGATCGATCAATACATTTTTTAGTATTAATGTTTGCAAAATGTCTTGTTTATAAAAGTTATACATTTAATATTACTATGGTGCTGGTATTTTTGTTGAAATAGAAAAATTTGAGTCAAGGGCTGTGATAAAATACCTTTTCAAGGAGGGTTTATCACCGCAAGAAATTTATAGTGACTTGTCCGGAGTGTTAGATGATTCTACTCTGTCATATCAGGTAATTGAGAATTGGTGCTGGGATTTCCAATTAGGAAGGAAGTCGTGTCAACATGCACCAACTACTGGACCACCAAAAGCTGTCGTCATTCAAGAAAATATTGATTTGGTTCATGATATGGTACTGAGTGAATTACGGTCAAATATATTTCTGAGACATGTGACTTTTCCGTTGGAAGCATTGAGAAAATTTTGAACGGGGAATTGGGTCTGAAAAAAGTCTGCACACCATAGCTTCCGAAAATTCTGTCACCTGGTCTGACGTCGTAGGCCAGGTTTCTCGCTGCTGCGAGCAATTTGAGATTAATGGACACGAATTTTGAAAGATTTGTAAGTGTAGATGGAACCTGGGTTTATCACTTTGATTCAGAGTCGAAACGGTAGAAATGGAATGGCGTCATGGTGGTTTCCCGCCCCAATGAAAGTTCCGTGTGACTTCATCGGCCCGGAAGATAGTAGCAACCGTGTTTTGGGAGTCTGGGGGAGTTGTTCGTTTTGGTTATTTAGCACGTGGTCAGACAATAACGGAAGACTATTACACTAAACTCATACCAAAAGGCGTGGACAAGTGAACCGTGGCGTTTTGTTCCACCAAGACAACGCTCCCGCTCAAAGAGCTGTGTTTCTACGGCTGTTATCTAAAATGCTTTTTAGAACAACCACCCGATTCGCCAGATCTAGTTCCTAACGACTTTTACCTATTCCATAAATGAAAAGAACTCATTTTTCGGAGGATGAAGAGATGATGGCTGCTGTAAATGAGTGATTTACAGTGCAGAACAAAGAGTTTTTTCTAAAGATAGTCAAGCTCTACATCATCGTTATACTAAACTTGTTAAGCTTTTAGGGGATTATGTTGAGAAATAAAGTTGTTTCAAATGTCTTAAGTCATTTGCTTCTATATCAGGGACAATAAATGATGGATCACTCTCGTATGTTACAACTATCAATGTATGTATGACTATATTCAAAAAAATTGTCTTAGTTCGTTTTGGCGACAATCAGAAATTCAATATAATTTTTAGTTATGTGAAATTGTTTTACATAAACGCATGTATACAATTAAGAAGTTGCAGGATATATTATTTTGTATGCTCTGATTGGTAACATTAGTAATTGAATTCCTCTCAAAATTTTTCAAGATGTACATAAAGTGACACAAGATTAGGGAGTTGTTCTTAATTCAAATCTGTTTAGAACTACACTTTTATCTTTCTTCATAATACTATCACAATTCTCATTCATTTCTTTTTGTTTGGAGGACCACTAACACCGGAAGTTTTAGTGTTTAGTAAAGAATTTTCCTGCATAGAAAGTTCTCCATTTTTCACTTTTTCTGTTAAGGATGGAAGGGGAACAAAGTTAACCCTGACACATTTAGAAAGATGACTTTTTAAACATTATTCAAGTGGAATTTATTTATTTTCTAGGTTAAGCTTGAACAATTTTTGAACATTCCCGATTTAGCTGCTGGTTAGTACTTCAGTAATTTTTTCAATCGTTCTAGGGTAGCATAACATTACTGTGTATAAGTTTGTTGGAAAAGTAGGAAGTAGAAATAACGCGCGTGATAAAAATTTGAAATCTTATAAAAATATTTTCCGTGTCATGTTCTAATGATGTTTAAAATGCTTATACTGTCCTTTGTTATAAATGCTGAAACTACCCTGACACATTTCTAGTTTGGAAACAGTTTAAATGTTAACAGTAAGATATAAAAATCAAAACTAAAGTTCGTTAACAGCTTTTGCGAACCACTTATCTCTGCCACGAGCTTCTCCTTGGCGCTACTGAAGAAGAACTAATTTTAATGTCGAATCCGAACGACAACTCTAGAGAAGGTTTTCGGCATTAGAATCCCGCGGTGCCAAAGACGGATTGAGTAATTGTGTGTCGTGGATTGCAGCGTATAGACTGTATAGATTTTCGACATTTTAATATTTATGTACGACATAATATGCATGTAGCTGGGTTACTGCGCTGTTGCTGGCTGATACATTAGTTTTAATAATATACTACAACCTTTTGTTCGTTCAATTATGGATTTATTTCTTATTAATATTACGTTAATATAGTACAGTACAGAGAAGGAAGAATAAATGTATTTGTTACACGTCACCTTTTAGTAGCCCTCTTTCCGATTTTCGCATTGTTAACCTTAAAAATAATGCTATTTCAATAATAACCATTGAAAGCGAGATGTAGTAACGGTTAGGTCAATAAATAACAGATTTTGTGTTCACAGAAGTAGGATATTATTCTCGGAAGCAATTTAATTTTCAGTTTCAATTGTAAAACATGAAGATAATTACAAGAAATTGGTTAGAAAATGTCTTGGTATATTATTGAGTAGGGTACCAAAGATAATATTTAGGTTTTATTATACTCATAATGCCAACGTATAATTAATCGTGACTACATTTTTGTATGACGTATATGAAACTTCCCGTCACTTTATAAGAATGGCGGTTGTATCGTGAAAACAGGCCATACAGCATTCACTTAAGAAGAAAATTTATAAATCTTTTTTTCATAAAAAAAGAGATATTTTACAAGTGCGTATTCAGAGAAGTGACGTATTAATAAAACTGGATGATATACGATTCCGGATACAAGGAGATGATCCGTGATACCCCGGAATACAGAATTTATCGGCGTACAAAATAAAAATACCTCCTCGCTTGAGTGGGAAGGGTATTGATGTCCCCAATAATGCACAAATCGAGCGCTGACAATCATTATGAATGGATCTGGTGACATTACTTTGTTAGAAGCAGAGATGGTAGCATTAGACCAGGGTGCGTATTTACGAAAGTTCTCTAGGCGGATATTCCGCATCACTACATCGACATCGCCGGCAGCTTCCTCAAAATTCCATTATCATCCGTCGTCCATTGTGAGTCGCAATTCAAGTGAGTTTTACAGCAGTTAGCGATTTAGCCAGGACAAACGGCTGAGGTGAATTATCAAACGCTTTATTTCACCGAAAAAAATAACCGCCATAAAATATTGCGTTTTATTTTCTTCTCGTCTAAAATCGAAAATTTGTTTTTATCGCGTGATCGAATTATTCGCTTACTGCCAAGTACTTCATGCTGCCGGGCGTTCCGTATCCAAATTTTGTTACACGCGAACTGATTCTGGTTCAGGGGGTCGGTAATGAAGAGAGGAAGCCCTGCAAGAAACAGGAAGCGGGTTTGGAACAAGATGGATGTGGGCAGAATGAATTGACAGAAACGAATGTACCGTATTAGAATAAAATGTAAGAAAGTGCTTTGTGATCTCCCATAAACGACGAGGACCTCTCAACTTTCGACTTTTATTGTGAAATTGATTAGAGATCAGGTTGCGTTCTACGGCATATAATTATATTACAGTGAGATTTATATGCGAACTCGATGAAATGGGTGCGGTCAAACATGAGAGGGTTTGCTGCCTAGAAGTTTATTTGTTGATTAAATTGGTGGCAGCGGCGATGCTTTTCTTTTAGTATAAAACATACTTTTAAGAAACAAAGACAGTTTTACAATCCGTTACTCGAAGTATAGGAGAAATATTGATTTCCTAGCGAATTATGATTTAACAGAAATATCCGTTTTGGATCTCTGAGAAGCCACTTTTAGGAATTCTATATTCGTAAGGGCTGTTGCTATTATAATGAAACTTGAAATCTTTTCGATGAAAGCTGATTTTCCCAATTTTGCAACCTTATCTTAGCTAATATTGAAGGCTTTCCCCGGTTGTCTAGCTACTACGTTAAGAAATGTTTTGAATTCCCATTATAACGCCCTCTTACTCATACACCGGTAATACAGTTGTCATAAACGCAATAGCACTTTAAGGCGTGCTTTAATAAGTTAAATTTCACCTTTCTATGTAGCTAATATTTTTAACGAGTAGACCACATATTCAAGACTATGGAAAAATTAGTGAAAAACTAATAAGAACCAATGTGGAAGTGATAGTAGGAAAATTCATAGATTCAACCTAGGTTAACGATATATGTTGATTTACTTTAGTGAAATATTTTCACGTTCTTACAAACTTAGTAATACAGTAAACATATTGTCGTTTCTAATGGCTTCAGTTTGCTTTCCATCATTCTGGGAAAGAAATATAGCGGTTTGCTGATGTAAGAAGTTAAACTTCATTTTGAATTTTCAAGCAGGATTCCCTTAAACCTTACAATTTAATTTTGTAAAACAAAGCTTAATGAAATAATAGAAAATGACGTGAACCTTCAACACAACGTTTTCCAAAAGTTGCATTTAGTTTTGTGAGAGATAGATGCCAGAAAGGTCTACAAATCCCTTTTTCACTACTGATTCCAGAATTATATATAAATAAAACCGAATAACCCGCATCATGTCCAACCTAAGAAGTTGGATCTTCATGATAAATTCACGGGGCCCCTACCGGAAACAGAGGTGAGATATGCTTTTTTTGTAGCGTTTTTCTTCTAATTTGAATTTTTAAAGTTCAGATGTTATAGAGTATTTTAATTGGAATTTAATATTATTTTTTTGAGCTTCCTGGCTTAAAATAAATGCCGCTATTTGTGTTTGTAAGTTTGGACACGATCGCAAAAAATGAAATCCATTTAACATAAAGTGTAAGTTATTTAGAAACTTTTAAACATTATAATTGCAGCATATGAAACTATACTGCATCACATTGAAAATGCAACACCCAGCAACCGTCAATATATTTTAATAACTTTTAGGTGATAGTATGGGTACATATAGAGCATTACATAATAAAATGTTACGATAATCGTTAAGGTCTATAGGTATCATGTTCAATAATGAGTCGTAGTTCCTCTTAAGTTAATGCACTCCGCTACTCTGGGAGGCATGATACGAATGAGGTGATCGATATTTTCCTGGTATGGTGTTACAAGCAATCAGAATCCCATATCTAAGTGGCTGTAGATACATTGGGGGCTCTGGTAATTGATCCAACTTTCTGCCTATAATATCCCATACATGTCTGATGGGCGAAACATCAGGTGACCTCGCTGGCTACGGAAGAACGATGACATTAGCTTCACGAAGGAACCTTATAGTGACAGCTGCAATATGAGGTCTGGAGATTATCATGCTAGAGAATAGGAATTTCTAGTTCTTGTAGATAACAGCTTCCAAGACATTGCGAATGTACGGCTGGGCATTCCTGTTACCTTCCAGGAATATCAGAGGAGACTACTTCCATATGCTATGGTACCCCAAACCATAAGTCTTTGTGTAAGCCCTGCTTTGCGTTCAATGCGGTATTGAAAATTCCGCCTTTCTCGACGTCTTTGGCGGAACCTTCTACATCCATCGTGAGCCTATAAATAAATTCATGATTCATCACTAAACACAACCTGATTCCGTTTCTGATCCCATTGGACACGTTCCTGGCATCATTGTAGTCTTGCCTCTTTATGTCTTTGAGTCAGGGGCAAAATAAGACGCGCTTGGTAGGATTGAAGACCAATAGACCTTATTCTGCGGTAAATTGACCTAAAGAGATATCCTGTAGCACCCACACGTTCATTGGCAATTGACCTGGCGGTACTGAATCGGTCTCTAAGAGCATTTCTTCTTAGGAGGCGTTATCGGTTATTAGTTCTGCGTTCAGCTCCAGTAACTTTACAACGTGTTGTCTCTGTTCTTCCGTCCAGGTTTTCCAACATCGCATTACGGTGGATGCGTTTCTGCCAATCCTAGTAGCAATTTCCCGAAGAGCCATTCCAGCTTCTCGCATTACACTTAATGCGTCTGCGTACACGAGGTATCACTAAATAATGTTTCAAAGGCAATAAGAAAAATAAATCGGATACTACACTTAAACGTTTAAAAACAAGCGCAATAGCAAAAAGTGACTCTTATTTTTAGAAGCTCCCGAAACACACTGGATTCCTTTTTCAATCAATATAAAATTTTAATGAAGTAATGCGCTATGTGTATCTAATTTATCATAATAAAATTATTACAATGTATTGACATTTACTGGGGGCATTTTCAAAGTCATGCAGTATAATTTAAGAATAGAGTATAAGAATGTAGTTCCAAAAATTTGGAAATTTTCGTAACAATATTTTCCAACAGTACCGGCGACGCTGTTCTTCAAATTTGAGAGGAGCAAGGTTTATTTACCAAATCGTTATTTAGCAACTGCTATATTTACTCTGAGACCTACACATTTAGAACTTTACGAACGGTTTGGCACTCGGACTTCAAAGTAATTGTTTATACTCAACTCATGGTGTATACAGCAGTTTTACTAAAATTTTACTATTAAACCATTTGCAATTAAACTGGAGAATTAAGAGCCGGTTAAGAGTCTTGCCGATTGACTGTAGCAAATAATTTTTTCTTTATCTACTGACTCGTTGATGCATTACTCTCTAATTTCTTCTTTTTATTCTTCGTCTTTTTGAAAGTTTAATAGCTTTTTTTGTTCCCTGGCAGATGATAATTCCCAAGTTTGTAGCCATCTTTTCCTTGACCTGCCTGTAGTTCTATTTCCTTCAGGGGTTTCTTTCAACGCTATCTTGATCAGTCTTTTGGGTCGGCTCTTGTTATGTGTTCTTTCCATTTTCTGCGTCTGCTTTTGACCCATTACAGTTCTTAGGGTCCTTATTTCCGCTGTTCTTAGTAGTACTTAAATATTTTTGGTTTAATTTGTAGATGAACTCGGTAGCAAATGTTTGCACGTAGATGTTTGTAGGCGTGCGGCACAGAGTGTTAAAAATAGAGTTTTTATATACGAAAGAAATTTAATTTAGTAGTAATTAGAAAATTACAAATATCTTAAAAACGGCCCATATATAATATTTATCCCTTTTGTAACATTCTCTATGTTTCTTTGTTTGTTTGTTTTGATTGAGCGAGATCTAGGAGGCGTATTTCTAAGCATCTCTATGCACTGAAATTCTTGGCTTATGGTATACCGTAAATACGAGGGTTGTCTTTTATATTTCGGGATTAGAGAACAAATACAAATATTTATTATCGAAAATAGCTTTCTTTTTCAAAATATTCTCCATGAAGATCAATACACTTTTTCATGCGTGTGAACCAATTTTCGAAGCACTTTTTCCACTCCGATTGAGGTATCTCCAAAACATGCATTTTGAACGCATGAACCGCTTCTTCGGGTGTCGAAAAACGTTGACCTCGCAATTTATTATTGATGTTCGGGAATAAAAAGAAGTTGTTGCGAGCCAAATCAGGACTATACGGCGGATGACTCATCAAATCGACGTTTTGAGTGCTCGAAAAGTCACTTATTCGAACCGTTGTGTGAGAGCTCGCATTTTCGTGGTGGAGAATTTTCCGTCTTCCGCGGTTGGTTCTCCTTATTTCTCCGAAGACTTGTGGCAAACAAATGGATGTGTACCGTTCAGAATTGGCCGTTCTACGTTACACCAATGGTACGGCTGAGACATGTCCAGTTTTTCGGCAAAAGCAGGCGACCATTTGCTTCAAAGTGCTTCGAGCATGAACGACCTATGTTGGGTTTGGCTCGCCTTGGAAGACCCATACAGTCGACTGCTGTTTACTTGCGGGCTCATATGTGTAGATCTACGATTCGTAACCTGTTACGATGTCATACACATGTTTTGAAGCACTGCGATCGAATTTTTTGAGCATTTCTTGCGACCAATTGACACGAGCTTGTTTTTGAGCGATTGTCAAATTATGTGGAATTCAGCACGAACAAATCTTTCTTACGGCCAAATGCTCATGCAATATTGAATGTATGCTGGTGCCATTAATGTCCAAGGATACCTCAATCTCAGGATAAGTCACATGACGATCCTGCAGTATAAGTTCACACACCGCATCAATGTTTTTCGGAGCAACAACCGATGTTGGACGACCTTCACGAATTCGTCGTTGAGCGAACTACGGCCACGATTGAATTCGGTAAACCATCGATAAACAATGGTCCTTGATGATGCTTCATCGCCAAAAATCGATTTAAGTTCATCGACGCACTGTTGTTGAGTTAATGCACGAAAGTTGTAACAAATAATAGCACGAAAATGTTCACGATTTAATTCCATTTTTTTGCCGTTATGAATTTTTCAAGTTACTGTAAACAACACAAATAGCGCTCGTACGTCAAAACTTTCCGAGTACGTATACCGTCAAAAATGTCAAACTTTACGATAAAGACGTCAGTTGCCAGATGGTAGCACTAGGGTTGCCCAATCCCGAAATATAAAAGGCAATCCTCGTATGATATTGTCTATCTGGGTAGTTCCAACTCTCGTTTTTAGATTTTTAGCGTACGACACATCGTATTGGCTCGAGATCTATGGTTTTACTTCTTATCTGACAGAAAATCCCACCGATCTCGGCCGGATTCAAACCCGCATCCTTTGGATCTAAAGGCAAGTGCGCTAACCACTAGATCACCGAGACCAGCAACATCCTAGATGTTAGTATAACCTGAACTTAAAGCTTTCTAAATATCAATCATTATATCACATGTAACCATACAAATATGCAAATAACTAAAACGTTTGAAGTATAGGAATTTCCAAGTTAAGGGTTTTGTTTATTTTTCTTTTTTAATCAGCCCCTTTCATCTATCCTTGGACTTAGGGTTCCCCTAATACTTTCCACTGTTCTGTTCTGTATTTTCTGGATCCACTTGCTGTACCATAAATATGAGCATGAAAACTCTGTGATGATTTTTAAATTTTGCAGACAAAGAATTTTTTTGATCCAAATGGTTGGGTTATCAGAAGTCAGAATATAATGCTTTTATATATTTCCAACGCGGATCTGTTTTATGCGTCCTAAAAAAAGTGGTTTCTATTGTTTTTGTAGTTTTGAATGTTACAAACATGATTTACATAACATGCTTCACCTTTGTGCTATGCTTTCGTACCTAAACATTTGGGAAATACTATTATTCGAAAATAAACTGAACAAAAGTTAAATTCGAGACTAACCGGTAAAAAATCTGTTTTCTATTCTGTTGGAGGCACATATCGACACAATTCTTTATGTTTGTAGCAGCAAAGAAACAATCTAGACCGGTCCTTACTCAATGTTCTTTCATATAATAACACAGATCAGATAACTGTCAGTTTTGTATGAAGCTCCACATTACAGTTTCTGTTAATGCTGTCCTGCGTTATCAAATGTACTCATTCAAACACGTTTATTATGTGATAACGCACAACTCGCTATTGTAGCATCACGTCTAATCAACATTCTACAGTTTTTTTTTTGTAACTGCGGTATTTAATACATAGTCAAAAATTAGTTGTAGTATCTCTTTACTTTGTGCTGCAACTTCGGCGAAAAAACATTGGCAATCTTTTAAAGACAACGCTGCGGCATTTAATTACCATAGAATGAGGTTTCCGGACTTCTATTGTATTCACAGTAAGTTACAGCTGCTTTAGTAATACTTATTATTAGAACTGCATGTAGTATACTGACTGGCTAAGAACAGAGAAACTTTGGTACTGAGAGACCATTTCTATTAACGCTTCAGAAAGACATCAACATAACCGCAAGAAAATCAGGAAGGAATTTGGATTTTTGAGGTTATGTTTTGCAACTATGTAGACTCTAACGTACTTAATACAAGTATGGATACAGCGACTTTAATATAATGAGCGTTTATAAAGGAAATGCTTTAATTTGCGTTGATACTAACATGCGACCAAAAAGGTATATATTTAGAAGGATATGAAAATGTTCCGCCTGTCTGAGATTGAACTATAAACAAATGCCAATTTGAACAACTGTCAATTTAAAATAATATATTCACCTGTCAAAATCCGTTAATCTGGTTGTTGTAACTTTGTTTGTTGTTGGCTAGAAAACTGCTTATTTTAATTTTTTGGAAAATTGTTTCTACTTTGTGTTCACATTCAAAGAAATAAACACAAGGTACGAACAGTACGTAACATGACAGCTGCGACATTCCTTGTAGCACTCACAGCCAACCCTAATTTGACAAACTATTTGATCGCTCGATATACTGTATTTTCAGCTTACAGCGATTACTCACTTCGGAAGTAGCTAGCTATAGTTCTTACGATGCGCATTTTTCAGTTTCGGATTAGCGCTTTATTTGCACAGCACAAACTGAACGCATTTCTGTCTTTGTTAGTTGCTTGCAGATTCATATTTCCGACAAAGACGTATGTCGTAGTGATATCTGCGAACGAAGCACGACCAACACTGTATGTGTGACGTATTCTGACACGTTTAATAGAAAGAAACAGAGATACTTGAAGAATGTCGCGCAGATGCAGCCAAACGTCACTATTTAAATCTGTTTCCGGCAGTATTTAAAATGTTTTAGAGGTTGAATGGTTGATGGTGAATTTGTGCCTAGTAAATTTCCTCTGGAGTAGAAGTGTTTACACTTCCCGTGGTTTGAAGCCTAAGTTAAGCTGTAGGTCCTCTATGTCTGAGGCACTCTAAACACACAACACAAACATAGGCGAGAAGATACCTACGTCTCCTAAAAGGTTAACACACTTAGTACCGTGAGTTCAAAAAGTAATTACATAAGGGTTGGCCATGGAAAATAAAAGTAATCTCAACAGCAAGCTTTAAAATTCATTAACTGTCATCACTGTTGTGATTGTTATAAACGTCAATTGGTATATAAAGCTTGCATTAGACATTATTTTATTATTCCATGGTCAACCGTTATGTAATTACTTTTTGAAATCACGGTATAACGATGATGTAGACATTGAACGTCTTTAAAAACAAACTCTCTGTCCTGCACTGCAAACCACTCATTCACAGCAGCCACCACCTCTTCATCGTACAAAAAATGACTTCCCCGAAGATGTTCTCTTAATTTGGGGAACAAATTAAAGTTACTGGGGGGCAGATTTGGTGAATGTGGGGGTTGTTGTAAAACTTCAAATCCAGCATTGTGGATAGCGGCCATAGAAATACAGCTCTTGTGACCGGGAGCGTTGTCTTGGTGGAACAGAACACCGCGTTTCAATACTCCACGCCTTTTTGCTCTATAGCCTCACGAACTTTTGCTATGAGCTTTGCGTAATATTCTCCCGTTATATTGTGACCACTTGGTAAATAATCAATAAGAAGAACTCCCTCAAAATCCCAGAACACTGTTGCCATTATCTTTCCGGTTGATGAAGTGACATGGAACTTTCGTGGGGGTGGGAACCACGATACTGCCATTCCATACTCTGCCATTGTGACTTTGAATCAGAGTGACCAACTCAGGTTTCATTTACAGTTACAACGTTTTCCAAAAATTCAACCAAATCCGTGTCATTTGATCTCAAATTATTCGTAGCAGTGAGAAACCTGGCTCCTGAAATCCATTGTGCACAGACTATTTCTGACCCAATTCCTCCTGCTCAATTTTCTCAACGCTTCCAATGGAAGAGCCACATGTCTCAGCAATATATTTGACCGTAATTTTCCGATCACTTAGTATCATATCATGGACCAAATGCATATTTTCTTGGGTGACACCAGTTTTTAGCGGTCCAGCACCTGGTGCATGTTGATACGACTTCCTTCCTAATTTGAAATCCCGGCACCAATTCTTAATTACTTGATATAAAGGGGTAGAATCACCCAACACTCCGGACATGTCATTATAAATTTCCTGCCTTGATAAACTCTTCTGAAAACGATGTTATCACAGCCCTGGTGCCGAATTTTTTTTCAACAAAATCACAACAGCACAGTTATATTAAATGTATAACTTTTATACACTAGCACCTGCAACTTGGCATATATTAATGTCAATAACTGACGTTTCTAGGAATTAAATAATTAATTTGTCTGTCAACGCGTTCTATTTAAGGTATATATTTTCTTTTCCTGAAGTACAAAATTCTCGTTTTAAGAGGTTCAATATGCATTTCAGCTAATAATAAACTGATATGTACTTAATTGAAGTTTCCTAGTGATTACGTTTAATGGGTATAATGAGCAATTATTTGCCTTTCCAAAGGTCGCGTTACAAGCGAGTTGGGCTGTATAACATTTTGTAGTAGTGGTACTTGCGCTTCATAAAATATCTAAAAGAAATAAGGTCCCATTTGCAGGTGCGTATATGCACACAATCAAGTAACACCACTATTCTTCCAGTTTTTGGTATATCGACAGCCGTTTGCAGATACTTTCCCTTTCGATATTGAGGTATTTGCCGAGTTCTCTACATATATTCGTGCCAAGGAAAGCCATTTTCTCAACAACAGTAGGTACTAATTTATTTTCAATCAGCTCAGCGTTTATGACCAACCTTTTCCAACATTTCGGAACAATATTTAATAGAAACAGAATAAGCTTGCTGAAAATTATTAAAACTAAAATTTTAATAATTCCCGTAGCTTTCTTTTGCAAGTTACGAAGTAAATAGAATATTGTTAATAATTTCAACTGTTTTTATAATTTATTAGATTTCGGAGTGCTTAAAACGTCATTATCAATAGGTAGTAGTAGAAGGGATTTTAAATTGATGAGGTAGACAACTAGTTGGATACAAAATACATAGGTACATCAAAAAATGTTTCAACTTTTGCAATTCTCTCGTGGGTTATTCATCATTGTTCACATAATTCCGTAGATTCAGTTTCGGAAAAAGGTACTTTGTTTAAAAGCGGCTAAGGTTCAATGCAATATTGCTGGGCGATTTATTGAGTCTAATCTATTTTCTAACATAGTAATTAGTTGACAACAGTGGCCTTACGACCTATGCAGCTGACGAGTCAGGGCGGAAATGGCACCGTGTGTTTTTTAAAATTTTTTATGGCTAGAAATGGCACGATAATTACACTACCCACAAGTAGCACCGGCGCCGGCACCTTAAATTCTGTAATTGAAATGATTAGCGGAAAGACAATTTTATTATTTTTGAATGTTAATATCAAATTAGGCATTTGTCAACACTTCCAGTCCGCCAGTCGATGAACAAAGTATTAAGGGCCGACAGCCAAGGGCGTATTTGTGAATCTATAGGTACATAAAGAATTGGCTAAAATTTGAAAATTGTGGCAACTCTTGTGTAGATACATCCGACTATACCATATGTACTAATAAAAAATGCATAAGGGTTGACTATGGTAAACACTGAATTTGTTTTGAAGGAAAATAAAAAGTTATGTTTACTGTTCAAGCTTTGGTTACTATGGATAGCACGACATAAACCGTACAAAAACATGCTATTAGTTAGTAAGATATGAGCGGGTAGTAAGAAGAAGAGGGTGGGTAAGAAATGGGCAGTAATAAGAAATGGGCGATAGGTAAGAAATGGGCGATGGCAAGAAATGGGCGGTTGGTAAGAAATGGGCGGTGGTAAGAAATGGACGGTGACACAGCAATAACATCAAATTTTATTTTTAATGTTTGTATTATTATTTTATTGCTTTGCACGTTTAAAAAATATAATAAGCAACTCGTAAGTTCGTTTTTCACTGGCAATAACTTATTATCCTCTACTGGTAAAGTGTAGCTACCGCCTCCGATGTTTAAATATTTATTGTTATATCTGTATTTGTTAGTAAAGTATAGCTGTATACTTTCTGCAGTTGTTTTGCATTTCTGTTATAAAATATATCACTGCTAAAATCCCTTATTTACAGCAGATGTACTGCATCCTGTCAAAATACAAATCTTTCAAGCAAATTCGAGAAACTTCTATTCAAAAGCTTTTAACTGTTTAATATACGAGGTGTGTTCAATTGATATCCACCTTTACTTTATAAAAAATTTATTCAACAATTCAATTACAAATAATTACCGTCACAGTTAAGGCACCTATCGCATTGATTGAAGAAGTCTTCCACTTCTGCTTCTGCTACTTCTACTTCTGCGTCGGATTCAAAGTGCCAGCCTCTTAACGCTTTCTCCAGTGGTCCAAAAATATGGAAATCGCAAGACGATAGATCCGGGCCATATGGTGGATGCTTTTTTCGTTGAAGGTTTTCTTTTACCACATTATCAGCATGAGGCCTAGCATTGGCGTGCAGTAAAATGATCTCACCCGTAAGTTATCCTGGACGTTTACATCTTTTGCTAGATGAAGCTTGATGAAAGTTTCATTGTACAGATTTGCATTGACATTTACTCCAGGTTCCTTAAACTCTATCGCCAAGGGTACTTCATGGTCGAAAAAAAAATTTTAACATCAGCTTGCCTGCAGAAGGTTGTGCTTTAAACTTCTTGGGTGGTGGCGAACTTGAATGTTTTCCCTGCAACGAGGATATTTTACTGGATGGCGCGCAGTAACGGCACCAGCAACTGTTGACAGAAGTATGTGAGGTGTTGCAGAAATAAGCCCATTCGCAAGCATTTTTGTTCATTAGACAACAGACGAGGAATCTATTGCGAACAAACTTTGCTGTAACCCAGACTACGAACAATACTATGGACAGGTCCTATACTCGCACCAATAATTTCTGAAATTTCTCTAATTGTAATTCCTGGATTTTCTTTAACAAGGCCTTCCACAGATGCCATATTGTTTTCTGTTAATTCAGTACACCGTACACCTGGTCGCGGCTGGCTCATCCATAGTCCCCTCTTTTCCATTCCTTCAGAGTTGGGTATGAAATACAAGCATTTCCATACACTGCTTGCATTCGCGTATGAATCTGCAACGGCTGCACATAAAAATTGTAGGACCGCACGCTGATCACACTTGGACGGATTTTTAACAACCAACGCCATTTCAAAATCGAAGCTTTAAAAATCAGAATCAAATTCTAACCCCAGAATCTTATTAATTTGTTGCTTACAAACGCTACTAACATTAACAAACGTCATTTGAATTATTGCATTTGTTTTCAAGGCTAAGTTGATCAAAGATGGGTTGCAGTTGAACAAGCCTTGTATATCATATAATAAAAAATAAACACATTTCTTGCCCATTGTTTCAACGTTTGACGACTTTGACAATGTTTTCAACTATCAAAGTAATAAACGTTCGGCGTGATAACTGCCGCCAAACCGCGAAAAATTGTGTTTTCTTTGAACCACGAAGTGAGTAATGGAATTTTAATAAAATGCTAATGCCGGATAGGGAACTCTGTCTCGCTAATCAAGCAGGTCGTAGATTATAGTTACTTATTTCACCCGTTTAATCAACGTTGCCTGGCAAATTTAGAAAAGAAATTTTCACTGTAAATTCGAACCAGTAGGGTCGTCAAGGGATATGGGTACGTACAAGGATAAATTGGTATATAGTTGGTCTAGCCTAGAAAAAGACTAGATGTTTTCGAAATATTACAATTTTATTCAACATATTCAGTTTTTTATTTTATATATTTAATGCATCAATCAATAAGGATGTTGTTCAGTAATCTACGACTCCATAACATCTGTTACCGTCTCGCTTGTCGTAAATTTTGGTCTTTTCGATTATGTTTTGAGTTTCGGAAACAGATAATAATCAGCTGGGTTCAAATCAGAAAAATATGGCGGATGGGCGACGATTTTATGGGTACTCGACTTTATTTAAGTTGCGATCTTCACCTGACACGGTTAACTTTTCTTAATTGCAATACCAAAATAACCTAACTTTCTCTGCTATAACGGGCACGTATACTTGTCAAAGTTAGTATTTGCTTCTATAGCAACGCGATCTGCTAGAAATATTCTAGGCCAATTATTTATCAATATCTTCTCGTGTGTGTCTTGTTTAAAACATGATGTACACGGTATAATCGTGGAGTGGAAGATGCGGAAGATAATCTGCGATACACTCTAAACGGATCCTTATTTTTTTCACTAACTATTGGCATTAATAGTACCAACTATAGTGCGTTGCAGAGAATACATAAAGGAAATGGCATTTTGCGTTTTAAATTATCATAATCAAGTTGTCCATTTTCAGTTCAAATAATTTGTTTTCCACTTGTCTACCCGACGTACCAAGAACATCCCTATAGAGTATTCAAAATTGCAAACATTCAATTTCGTTCAGCTGTCGTTTAAAACAACGGCCTGCAATTATTTTCGAATTCTATTTCAAACTGGTACTTTTTAACAATTTGGTAGAAATTAAAGGAAATTCGAGTATTACAGTGTTCGAAATTAAGTTTCTTTTATGCTTCCGCTCCCTCGTTTCTTATTTTTTGTGTTATTTAATTACTAATTGTATTTAGCTTTCACGCAGTCTTAATTTAAAAGCTTTTTAATTAATAAGATAGAATTTAAGCTAGAAAAAGCCTTTTAAGCAGTCTAAATCTTTGAGCTTGGCCCGCTGCGTTTAAACTCTTGCAGAATAAATCCATTCTTAGTTACTGTTTTGTTTTATGACCCCCGCGAGGGTAACTTGATTAATCTTCCTCGTTGTACAGCATAATTTTCCATTGCACGGTGCTCCAGCATTTTCGCTCTTCTTACTTACAGGCTGTGACGCTTTATAAACAATTACTGCCACTCACTACAAATTCGGAAACGAAATTGATTGTCATACCCGCTTTTTTCAAACCCGCCGTTAACGGAATTCGCACGATTACAAATTAATTGCGCATACGTACATTGTTAAATCATTAATTTAATTGTAATATTGTTGCGTTCTGGGAATTATAACTGGGAGAGTTTGGATTTGGCCAATTTCCAATAAAACCCCAAAATATATGGATATTACTAATTAATAAAATGATTAATATCGTGTCTTTGTTTTTACACAGCATATTATTATAACGTGTGTAACAAAAGTTTTCGGAAAAATATCAACAGTAGCACATGAACCGAAAACAGTTTTATATCTAGTCGTCTGTAGAACAAAACAAGGTGTATTAATTGACATTTAGTGTAGCGTATCACCTTCTCTAAATAACTTCTGGTAACATGTCTTACAAGTTAGATATTCGTAAGAATATATATGCGTTGGTTGGACGGATGCCTAAACGTGATATTGTGAATATGTTCAGAGACCAGAATGTTTCGATTTCGACTATTTATCAAACAATTCGCGAGTGCGAACAAGGTATTCCCTGTATAAATTTACCAAAAACTGGACGTCCACGAGTTTTACCTCATGCTTCCGTTAGGAGATTGGTAGGAAGAGCTAAAGACAGGGTTGGGACTTCATCACGAAAGTTATCGCGTCAATTTCGAGTTTCGCATATGACCATTAGTAGAGAATTGAAGAACAATGGATTGCAGTTCCGAAAAAGAAAGAAATGCCCAAAATATTCTGATCTACAGCTGCGAAGAATTCCTAGATGTTGTCGAGCATTACGACGTCGATATTTTAATGGAAACAAAGTGATCGTTATGGACGACGAGAAATACTTCACTTTGTCGAACGCCGAAATGAAAGGGAACGATGGCTTCTATACTGATGATATTAGGAATTGCCCTAATGAAACTAAATTTAAATGTAAGGCCAAATTCGCTGATAAACTACTAGTCTGGTGTGCCATATCAGAAGCGGGAATTTTGCGTCCGTATATTGGGCATGTTAGAGGAGAAGCGGTAGATGCAGTAATTTATACACAGAGATGCCTTCCAAAATTACTTGATTTTATTAATACTCATCACGTTAATGATGAAATAGTATTCTGGCCTGATTTGGCTTCTTGTCATTATGCTAGAATCACTAGGCAATGGCTGGAAACAAATAATATCAATTTTGTAGCAAAACATACCACAAGCAAGACCAATCGAGGAATTTTGGGCAGTATGGAGCATAAAGGTATACAATAATGGTTGGGAAGCCCAAAACGAAGAACAATTGCGGCGACGAATATTTAATAAGATCCGCGAAATAGATGTGGGTACCCTCCAGACTCTAATGGGACATGTTCGTGCAAAACTGCGAATTATCGAAGACCAAGGCCCTTTAGCTGCAGTTTAAAATTTAATTTTTGTTCAATATAGATGTAAGATTAACCCTTTAGATAAAAGTTTTGAATAAATCCACACCGGCTTTTAATAGCTGACTCTCTTTGTTTTCCGAAAACTTTTGTTACATACGTTATTGTGTTATATTGCTAAATGATTATTACAAATACCAAGAAAACATCAAGAAAAAAAGGATTAGAATATTTGTGAATGTTTGTTAACCTCTCTAGTACTTGGTGTGTGGTTAAACTTCGAATAAAACGTAGTTGTATATTCGTAGAGGTTATAATCATCCCCAAAACTATACTGAAGGGTAGAAAATTAAAAAAATGAATAGGGTTTTTTTAACTTATAGTCTAAATAGCTCCGTTAAGAAAATGCAGCCCCCTTAAGGAGGTACCCTGAAGACTTATTTCAGGAGGTACCCTGAAGACTTACTTCTGGGTACCTCCTTAAGTGGGAAATCTGTAGAAGAAATTTATTCTTCTACAGATTTCCAAAACGCACAGAGTAATAAATTTTATTTATTAGTGCTTACTCTCTTAGTAACCCCACGCCTTGTAGCATAGCTAATGGTCAGAAATTTATTTTTTTGAGTACAATTTTGACAAATTGTGAGTTACTTCATCCCCGTATTTTTTTAAACAACGGGATCTTAAACGTTAAACCTGAAATTCAGATTATAATTTCAAAATATAAAAAATAAGTCTTGTGTCTTTTTGATAGGAGATCCGTTATCTAGATATTTTACTTCTAAAGATTTAGTTTTAGTTTTTTTTGTTTAATTTTAAGGTGTTACATCGCAACTAGCCTAAAATACTACTAAAATAACTAACCAGCATTTGTTATCTAACTTAAATTAACTAAATGGTTATCCTAAGAATTCACCGACTAGTGTCCTCTCAGTTTTGTCTTGCAACACCTTTCTTGTGTGTTAGCACACAGTTTTGCTCTGCTTTCTTCACTTTCACGTCGCTTTACACTAGCTCAAATGGCCCTCTTGAGTCTTCTCACTAGATTTGTATTGTTGAGGAGTTGGATTACCTCGACGTTTACGCGGTGATGAACCCTGGTTTCGTGCTTCTGGACAAGGTCCTTTGTTTCCTCTGTCACAGTTTCTATCCCTAGATCCCTGTGGATATCATTCTTTCTAGCATACTAGGGTGCATTTACGATATTCCTCGGCACTTTTTTAGGGAATTTTTGAATTTGTCTGATGCGGAATTCATTCATTCATTTTGTTGCCAGTAAGTTTATTCTTTAATTCAGTGTAGTTTTAGTTGACTGTGTGAATAATCAGTGGAAAAAATAAATAACTAATTGTTCATAATTGAAATTATTGTTATTAGGCGTGTAGGAACCACATGAAATTACGCTATTACAAATCGATTTATTTATCCAAATTTCATAGCTAGAAAAGGTAGGGGTGACGGGAACTATTCTCTTGAAGAACAAAGACCTACTGAATTGCGTTACTGGTTCATGCATGTCGTCTAGCTCATTAGCATTATTAATCCACTAGTCCATCGCTTTTCTATACGTTAAGCATTCCAGTCGTACGGATTGCGCGTATAAGATGAGAGTGCGCACGGACGCGGTTTAGGACAAAACAAGTTAGTGAGATGCGCACGAGAATTATTCAGAGGGAGAGGACCAAGGGGGAGGACTGAGGGAGTACCACCGATCAACGGAACCAGCGACCACCTCCTACTGCTGCTGATGCTGGGGTGCTGGTTCGGCTCGATAGGCGGACCGATCAAAGGGGACAAGGCGGAGGTCAGCAAGTAAACAGCGAGGAAACCAGCAAAACGAGGGCGAGAGGAGGAGACCAGCTAAGTGATCAAGTAGTATAGTATTGTAGTCTAGTCGAAGCTAATAGATATTATAACGGTCCCGGGTGCGTACTCAAAATTCCATGGATGCGGAGCTTACTAACTACCCGGTGTTGCAACAGCGGTGCCTTGCGGTATACATTGCAGGCATGCTAACGTTGTGCTTTGCCCCACCCGATCCCGCCCTATCCCGGAAATTCCTACCCACCTTACTGGCATGGGGTGGGCCTGGCGTATCCAGGATCGGCTCTCGAGTCAGCTCCATGTCAGATGATGATGATTATGATGATTTTTGAATTTGTCTGATGCTAGTTTTGTCGGCGCAGCCGCAAATTTGACAACCGTATTGCCATACTGGTTCTAAAACTTGATTGTACAGAAGTAACTTATATATTGAAAGTTGTGAGTTTATTCCCAGCAGCCAATATGTTTTCCTATATTCTATATGTAATTCTTCTCTTTTCTTCTTTATGTGCTCTTTAGATCGTAGTGTGGCATCCAAGTTCAATCCAAGATACTTAGCGCACTGGCACATAATCATCTTTCCTGTTCATGAAGTTGATATGAACTGATTGTCTTTCGTTTAGTTTTATTCTTAATCGTTTTCTCTATATTTCCACCTGGCTTGTGACTTGTTGTAAATTTTCTGCAGTGTTTCAGTTCCTGCGCCTACCCCCACGATTGCAGTGTCGTTTGAAAACGTGGCTATTGGTATTTCATTGGTATACAGTTGGTATAGTATTGGCTCCAGTATACGGCCTAGTTTTCAACAATATCCGATATGCAGACGATACCGTTATAATATCACACATACCAGAAGAATTACAGTTACTCGTGGGTAGACTTGTCCAAGCGCGGAAGGAATATGGACTAGAGCTAAATTCAGCCAAAACAAAATATATAGTGATTCGCAAGACAAATAACATAGCAACAAACTTACATTATATAGACGGATTAGCTGTAGAACGAGTTGAGCATACGTCATATATCTAGGACGTATGCTGCATAAAACTTGGGACTATTCAAGAGAAATTAGACAACGAATAGAAAAGGCTAGAGCGGTCTTTATGAAACTAAGAAATAGTGCCGAGGCCTAGACACTAACAGAAGCCACATGCAAACGAGTTGAAACTTTTGAAATGTGGATTTTCAGACGAATACTCAAGTTAAAATGGACAGATCACATAACGAATGTAGAAGTTCTCCGAAGGATAAAATGCGAAAGAGAATTATTAAAAACCGTGAAAATCAGAAAACTCATTCATACCTAATGAGAAACGATAAATATTGTATTCTGCAGCTGGTTTTACAAGGAAAGATCGAACGGGAAAGACAACCTGGTAGAATACGTATATCATGGGTGAAGAACTTGAGGCAATGGTTTGGGGTAACATCGATTGAACTATTTCGAACAGCAACCAGCAAAGTAACTATAGCGATAATGATAGCCAACATCTGCTAGCGGATATGGCACCCAGAAGAAGAAAAATACGCCCTTGTGTTACCACTACCTTAATTTCGTATAAGACGGAGTATTCCTCTTCTTGCTTGATCCTGAATTGTCTGTTTACGACGTAAGAAGTTCAGGAAATTGTTTAGGCAGACTTTTTTCTAGTTTATGATTTAGTTCTTGATGCCATACTTTATCGAAAGTTGAATGTTGGTTACGGCATCCAAACTGTTGTGTTGGTATCCCTTCTTTTCTTTGTATTATTGGTTTGAGCCTTCTGAGTAATAGTTTTCCAAATAGCTTTGAAGTTATCGGTAACAGCGAGATGGGCCGATATGATGTTTCATTCGGCGGTTTTCCTGGCTTCTGTATCATTACTTTCCGTGTTATTAAATCGAATCTCGGAGGTTTTTTGGATTTATGTTTTCTGTAATTTCTTTTTCCACTTCTGGCAGAGTGACCAATTTTATTTCTTCCTCCTCTCTTCAATCTTCCGCATTCAATGCTTCATTTTGTACTTGTTGTTTAATCGGTTGAAATTATTTTTCGAGGTGGTTTGCGAAGGTCTGCCTACTGCTTGTTTCTTGCCAAAGTGTTTTCGGTGTTAGTGGTGGCACCTAGGCTATCGGTATTTGATTTTTTGGTTTGCCTACCATATGGAATAGTCAGGATCTTTGTGGTTTGTCCGATTTTTAAGGTAGGTGTTCACCGATTCGTTTTTTATTTCCTGTATTTCTCTCTTCAGTTGTTGTGTGACAGGGTTTAGTCTGGTTTTATCTATTGGGGCTTTGTTTGTTGCCATTTTCTGCTGGCTCTTCTTCTTTCAGCAACTAGCTCCTTTATTTCCTTGGTGTAATTGTTGCCTATTGTTTTGTTTAGATTTCTGGAGTGCTGCTCCAAGCAGCTTGTTGAATGTCCACTACAAGCTTTTCAGGTTCGTGGTCTAATTGTTCCTTATTTCTCAGCGGCATGTTCAGCTGAACGCGGTCGTTTAGCTCTTGTTGAAACTCTTTCCAATCTGTGTGTTTGTTAGTCAGTGTTGGGTTACATTGATTCTTGATTATATTGTTGGAATTATTGGAGAGTGGTCGGAGATCAGATCAAAGTTCTCTTCGATGTTGATAAAGTTTGTTGATACTTTCTTGGAGATGAAGAAGTTTTAGGCTTTAATAGAGAAGATAGTTAGTGAGCCATGAAATTAAACATTGTTTTTGATTGTCAGTCTGACGTTTTTCGCATGATAAACTCTTGTTATCTCGCGTCTAAATAACCTTCTCTAGGGTACTCCCTTAGAGGCTGTAACTTCTTAACTAAGCCATAAGATTATTATGAAAACCGTAATTATTTTTTAATTTTGTTCCCCTTAGTATAATTTTGGATACTTCATTTTGGGATACCCTGTATATCTGCTGACTCCTAACTTTGTGATTTAATTCGCAATGTAGATCATGTGTTATTTAACTACGGACGAGGTCAACGGGTTTTCACGTTTTCTATTCATTGCTGTGGTATAGAATTGTCAAAGATAACTAGTACGTCAAAACATTAACAAACAAGTCCGCATCAATCCCAGTGCATGTCAGTTTAACAATGCAAAGGCAAACTCACTCTAGACTCATTTGGGAAATAAACCCTGATGGTTGTGGTAAAGCTTGCTTTCAGCAGTTTTACCACGAATAGTTCAGAACAAAGATGAACTTTATTCAAACAATTACTCAGGTTTCAATTAATTTTATAAAAATATTTGGGTTTTGGAACGAAAACAAACTAAAAGCGAGGAACATCCTTCCTCGTTGTTCAATCTAAAGACGATTTTACGACGCAGTTTTACCTGGATGCAAAATTAAATTTTAATATTACAAAAGTGGGTGGGCGGTTTAAGTGGTAACGAACCTTGTATATCATAATGAGAAGGGTCTGCAGGTAATTAGAGGGAATTTGTTTTGCAACTAGCAATTCAAACTCTCTGCTCGATATTAGAGACACGACCTTGTTTCAAGCTAATTCCAAATCGAAAGGAAAGTTTGAGGTGCTTTAGCAGAATCGTTTACCAAATCGCCCCGGGTTGCTGTGGTCGATACCGGAAACTTCAGGAAACAATCGCGACGGGTCTGCAAATAAACCCGTTCAATTGTGCACAACCTCTGGGCTTAAAAAGAAGGTGCACTTGCGCCTGAGCCATTTACGGCTTGCCTAATTATCCTGTGAAAAATATCTGAAAGGAGTAACATTCCATTTGCGCTCTGGCTGCTCAAGTATAATAAATAGATTGTACACTATCAAGTAACAAATCTATCTTTTTTCGTTTTTTTTTTGTTTTGGCTTGCAAGTGCTTTCCCTTTCCATATTTGCGCAATTTTTAAGTTGTCCATATATATGCCAATGAAATTCGCAAAATAATTCCTCGATAACAATGAGAATTTATTTTTAAGCTGCTAAGCGTTTATTATGGATCGTTTCCAATACTCTGTAACAGTATTTAATACAAATAGCTTAAGGTTATCTTATAAACCTTTAAAATTTTTTTAACAGTTAAATATACCGCGAGATTATTAATACCGGTCAAATAAACTATTTTCCATATCTGAGTTACCAATATCTACTTTCAATCTTGGTATAGCATGGAGTTTGGCAACGAAGTTATTCAAATTTATTTGTACATTTTTTTACCGACAGTGACAATATAGACTGTCTTTTACACACGGTTGTTAGGAAGGTTGCAATACTAAATTAACCCAAAAAACAATTAACCCTCAAATATTCTAAAAATTACGTAATGAAACTGTTCTTTTATAGGTAAAATATTTATTAATATTAATTATAAAATATTTTATAGGTTATATTTTAGAGTTGACGATACAGCACACCGAATAAAATAGTTTAACCTCAAGAATTAAATCATAAATCACAGCAACATATTAAAAACAGTTTATAGGTGTTCAAAATCTTTTCCAAGCAGCAATACTGTAAAAAACATTTGTTAACTGTTGTGGAGTTATATTGCCTTGGCTTCTTTGAGTTCATCAAAAGTATGCAAACGACTGCGATAAATGGTATTCTTCAAATGCTCAAATAAAGAATAATCCAAGGGCGTTAGATCTGGTGATCTCGGGGGCCAAAGCTCTGGCCATTTCCATGGAATTCTTGCAAATACTAGAGAGCGATGAGTTGTATGTGGAGCGATTATCTTGTTGAAATTACCTGTTGCTGTAGTTCGGCATCATGTAGTTGCCCCACAAATGTTTGCGATGTTTTCTTATAACGGACAGCGTTGATCTCGTATTCGAAAAATACTGGTCCTAATTCGTCTTCTTGACATGGCTACCCAAACTCCTATTTTCACAGGATATAATTGTGTTTCGCAAGTGACATGAGGGTTTTCATTAAAAAATAAATGAAACTACCTTGTCAGCCCCACGAAATATATTTTGAAAACAAATAAATTGGTATAATGGTGAACGTTTTCGCAACTACCGTTGCATCTTCAGACACAAAATTCTAAATCAAGAAAGAGACAAATATAAGGCAGTTGAAATAAATTCGTAATACATTACCTAGTCAAAAAATTATACTAAAAAAACACACGCCATCACAGGCTACATCACAAGTTACAAATTCGATGATGAAGGTTTTCCGCAGACCATGTTCGATAATTTTGCAGGTTTATATATCCTGTGAGATGAAACCATGCCTCATCTGAGAAATAACGCAGATCTAACACTGCATTATTTGTCACATGCTGATTAAACCAGTTACAATATTGTATGCGTTTCTCATAATCTAATCATTAGATTCTAATGGAAGTAACTCCTGTACTGCAGACATTCTGTATGGAAGAAGATATAGTTCCTTTTTCACTACTTTGTAACAGGATCCATAGCTTAATTCAGTAAAAGCAATAGTGTTTTAACTCTCAATTTGTTTTTCATTTTATAACAAGTTTAAAGTATACATATATGAAAATGAAGTGGTCAGTGTCGTGCTAGCTATCGTAACAATTTTGTAGGACTGCGCTGAAGACGTGCTTGCGCAGTTTCTAAAATATTTTTGTTTATAACGGTTGACCGCCAGGTGGTTTTCCTGTTTGCCTAAAGCGATGTACACCTTTTCTATGTTTTATTAAATTATCGTGGTCGTCATTCTGGAATCGATTATGCATTTCTTCGATACATGCCCTAACAGAATATGTTCATTCAACGTTATTGTCACGTGCTCCGTTTCGAAAGTATGCTTCCAGAATAAACTGGAATAAGGCATGTTCCAGTTAGAAACTAACATCATAAAAAGATAACAATTTAAAACTGATTTAGTTCTTAATACTTTGCGACTTACTCACAATTGAAGTTACAATTTACGTGATGTAGAGGACCCTCTTAGACATAATAAAAAATTTTAATATTTTATTTTTGTGTCTCTGTATTTATAGTGCATCTTATACCCGATGACTTCTCAGCAAGGTACTGGTGGCTAACGAGAAGCTTTCTGGCTTACAAAAATAAGGAAGCGTTTTATAATCGGTGGTGCCTTGTAATCGATGTAAAAAACTGAAAATTGTCATTTTAGAAATAAATTATTATCTTCTATAACATTAACGCTATTTAAATCAAACTTGGTAACTTTTTGTTTTTGGTTAATCGGAGTTGAATGACATTGATAAAATTTTCTAAGCTTTCTAGATTTCAAGTTGCGATAGTCAACTTTTTTATTTCTTATATGTTTCGCCATATTGGGAACCAATAACAAAAGTCCAATCTTTTATTAGCATCACCAGGATGAAGAGTTTGTGGAAATGTGAATTTATAATCACAGTACTTATGTTTTTTGATGATTTTTCCTCACATATGAATTATGAATACTGCACTCTTGAGAAATTCTTCGGCTGGAGTTTTCTGGATCAATCGATCCAGCATATTCACTTCATTAGCAATAATTCCTTTTCTATATGGCCCTCGCAGTCTTCTTAATCAGCCATAAACAATCACATTTCTTGATATTCTTGCAAATATTATACGTTGAGGTAGCTGTCTCTATGTATACAAATTTGCATAATTTTCAGACGCTAAAACAGAATTTCTATTGCATCTTAACAATTACAAAACACTATATAGAAACTCTAGGTATACCACTTAAACGCAGTCTCTCTATTTTCGTATTAAAACAAATCGTTTGTTACCTTTTAGTTTCAATTGTTTTGTAAACGGCGCGCACTTTGGTAATTTCAATAATCATCTGCTGTTAGACCAATAAAATGTTTGCAGTATTTAAGGAGTTTGGATGGCAATTATCAATAGGTACAATCTGTCACTTTAATTATGGTTTCAATTGTTTTTAAAGCCAAAGCGATTTTATGAATTATTTACACAAATTTTCAAATTTCAGCAAGTTTTTTGTCTATCTAAAGGTGTGATAATCCAATATGGCGGCTTTAAGAAATGAAAAAGTTGACTATCGCAGCTTGGAATCTAGAAGGCCTAGACAATTTCTCTCAATGTTATTCAAGTCACAGTGACCAAAAACATAACGTTACCAAGTTTGATTGAAACTGCGTCGATGGCAGGGAAACACTAATTCATTTCTAGGAACACACAGTTTTTTCGTACTAAATTAAGAACGAATCAAAATATTCGGGATTGCAGATTTTCAATCGCCGTAAAAAACCGCAGCTTTTCTCTAATTTAACCACCACGTATCTCTTACCGTTCCCGAGATTCCAATGGTGAGCATCGAAAAAATCACCACCTTGTTTATTTAAGTTGTTATTTCCATTCGAAAATTTATTTGATAAATCATGAAATATTAAATTTACGGAAAAAATAAAGACATATTTTTTGGAAAATAAAATACTATATCAGAAGGTCAAAAAAACTTACCTTAACGATTTTGTTTTCAAGATATACTTTAAGTTACACATTTTTAAACCAACTTCTCACTTCTGGGGTAGATTTTACATTTTAGATACTTAACTATACATTTCTCTTGAATGGGAATTAAGCTTGTGTAAGCTTGCCAAAAGAAGGAAGTTTATCTAAATGGAATAAAAAACAAAATAGTTGTTTACATTTCAGTGAATTGCCGTAAAAGACCTTAAAGCCCCAAAGCCCCCTTCAAAGAGTATTTATTAATTATTTACAAGAATAGTACATTATATCAAATATGGTTTTGTAGTATTTCTGATTCATATTTGAACTTTCTTTATGTAAATCTGTATTTAGCTGCTGACTCGCTAAATATTTTTGTGTTGAATATCTTTCATAAGAGAACATCCATTTAAGTACGCAAGCACACATACTCGGCGAAGCAGTATATATGGAATTTTTGCAAACTTGGCTTTCTGTCTATAACTAAGAGCTTCCTATTTGTTTATGATTTATTTCAGTTTACAGCATGTTTTAAAAATATTTTTATATATAATAATCTCCATTAATTACCAACCATCATGTATTAGGTTTCAACGATTGAGTAAGTTAAATGTGTTATGGAATAGCTTGTATGTTATTTCAGATTGTTTTACAAAAGTCTAGCTGGAATATGGCAAGACTGTAATGTTTTCTGTCGAATGGGCTTTTTTATTTTATGTAAATGTTATTTTAGACATCTGAGATTTCTATTTGACAAACGACGATGGGATTCTAGACTTACTTTCTTCGTATTAAACGACAAACTGGTTAATTATTCAAGAAATGTGCTATTATTTTAAGATATGCACTTATTATTAGATTCTGTAACTATGTGACAAGTAAAACAGGCGTCATGTTATTTAAATGTTTGTGATATCAAAAAGGATTTTTAAAAGCCTTCCTAATCAGCTAATACATACATATGCATTATAAATCCGGCCTCTCTTGATCGAGGAAGTGTTATTGTATAAATACTGTTTGCTTTTTTTGCATTTTAACAATATCGATTTTTCACTTACTCTGGTTGCTTTTAAGATGTTGATATTTTGTGATTTTAATTTATTTAGTTGACGTAATTTGATTTAAGCGGTCCCCGTTTCGTCTTAATGCTATTGAGGTGCTTCTGTTGTGGAATTTACATCCTTTACCTATATTCAAGCATTAGGCTATATTAAGTTAGCAAACTTAACTAAATTGTTCATTTGTAGTTGTATAATAAGAAAGTAATGGGATTACGTTCTTGATTTATTTATTTTACTGTTTATATAATTGTTTGAAGTCTTTGATTGGCTTCATGCTGTTTCTTTTAGAAAAATGTAGTTGTTTAGCTTTATTTTCTAACGCCAAGAGATTTTAATTACACTGGGCTGTCAAGTCATAGCTGTTGGGGAAATGCGTCACAATTTTCAAAAGCAAGCTTTTCATTTAACGGCTGTAAAATATAAAGTAAACATTAGTGAATCGGAAAGCTTCGGAACAAAGGATTTGTACATAACTGTTACCTTTTAATCCTCACGTTCGGGATGACATATCGTAAATATTAACAAGGTAATCGGCAATAAAAGTTTGGACAAAAGCCACTGACGTAGACGTTTTCAAAAATATGATCATTTCTTCTGTGTGCTGTTTCAACGTTTTTTCAGCACTCCTGAATAAACAACCAGTCCATGTAGAGTGGCTCTGCAAATATGCCAATGCGTCAGAGTGTTTTTTCCTCATATTTACCCTTAGCATCTGTTTCCGGCTAGACTGCAAACCCCTTTGTTACAAAGCCACGTTGAGATCGACCGATTCTTTTGCTTGGTAGTCCGAAATACACTAGCATTGTACACGCGAAGTTATGTTAAGCTGTCCCTTTATGATGGTTTCTTATGAAATTTGGAGCCATTCGAACGGTCTTTGGTTCTTCTTCGACTCGGCGGTCTCGAAACGGTTTTTATCTGTTGTAAACTCGTGTAAAAATTCTAGCGTGTAACCTTGTAAACGTGTATCCCAGATTGGGAAGCGCAGATTGAATAAACGTCCCTTTTTTAGGGGCAGGTATTTAAGGACTGGTCTGCTTTGCACCATAGTAGGTGACTTAGGTTAAATTACTAAATTTATCAATGGAAGGTCTTTTCTATCCGCTTTTGCCGATAGTATAAAGATATACGTCGAAGGCTTCAGAATACCTACTTTTAGAAGGAAGGTTGCCTTTCACAGTCCAGACTTGCATAAAATAAACAGAGAAACAGTCATCAGAAATAGATTATAGGTTAATTATCAATATTTGTTTGTACTAAAAGCCCTTTCTAGTAGTAGTGCTTTCAAAGCTTTTACTTTCGTATTTTAAATCTGCTTTATGCAGTTATAATTTTGAACAAATAGTCTATCTGATATGGACTTAACTAAGGCATAACAACTCCTAACTGTACGAATGTAATAATCTTCAATTTACGTTGTTTTACAGAGTTGCCTTCAAGGCTATTTAAATGTTTGTTGAAAGGCTATAAAGTCGTGCTTTACTGTTTCCACCTGCGAAAACATCAAAGAAACGGGCAAACTTTTTGTAAAGCTACAAAGGTGACAGATTAGCACAGCACCTGCTGTGTTGGATGCGACGTTGATTCTAGCGAGATATTTGTCATTTAGGTTGTAAACGGAGTATTTAGCTGCAATTTCTTTTGTACGCTATAAGTGATTATTACTTTATCCCTTTGTGTTCACTTGCGTTTTATTTAGCGTTTGTATTGCTTGAAAAACAAGTGATCGATTGTAGGATAACCGTACAAATAGTTTCATTGTATTATTGTCTAATGTGGAAAGAATTGACCGGAAAATAGGTCATGGCTACAAAAACTTCCGAAAAACCTATTTCGACGAATGATGTGTTTGCTTTTCAAAGTCATCGTACTTATCAATTATTTGTGAAGTTTCGAGTGAAGTTACGGACATTGATTCTAAAGTCGGTCTACTTGTACTGGACGAGTATCGAATTAGCAACTTAGGTGAACGTGAGGTGAGTCTGATAATCGTTTTAGCTTTAATAATTTAAAAGATTCAAACATTAAAGGAAAGAGTATATCCTATTTTTATGTAGCTTCCTCTGTAAAGGATTAGTACAGTAACTGTAGTAAATACTCTGTTTCAGAGGTTTACCTAGCTAGCGGATTAGCGCATATAAATTTGTTCGACATTAATATACTGCTTCTATTTCACTCAGACGCATAAGTCATAGCGTATCTCAACACAGAACGTAAACTATTGGAGTGTTCATATTTCCTTGGTGTTTAAGTAATGCATAGAAGCGAAACAAGCGATTATTCGGGTGTCTGGTATACACCAGAACATTAGTAAATTCCAGTGGCGCACATTTCCACCGCGCTGTGCTTCGAATCACTTAAAATTGACTTTTAAAAGAAATATTTGCTTCTTCAATCTAATACTACTTAAAGTAGGACCAAACTTCTAGTGGCGAATGTTTAAATCCCTACACAAATGCGATTACCAGTCAGCAGGTAGTATGTAATCTCTGAACAATAGCGTTAGTGCTTGTTGGTCTCTGGTCAGGGCCGCATTTAAATTTCTTGACAATGACAAAATCCGGCCATGCAAATTTTTATTTAAACTGGGTATAATAATAATACATATTATAAACTGTTATACTGAAGGTATCTAGGTAGGATTAAATAAAAATTACCGGATTGCCGACCATCTATTCCCTGAATACTGATAAATGAGTACACTAACGATGTAAGTAATCATGTTAAATTAGTTTTTCAATATAAATAATTTGTCTTCAAAAGTTTGCTAATTTGGTTATTGTTCTGGGTAAATTCAGTCTTTCTGGAGACCTTTCGAAAGCGGCGACAATAATCAAATAATGGAAATTGCAAGCAGTGATACCGACGAAGACGTAGATGTTGTAAATAGTAGTAGTGAGAGTTAAAATATAAATTTAAGTGCAACACGGCAGCATCTTCCCCTTAAAGGGCAGCAAATAACTTTAAATATTTAAAAATTTAAATCCGAACTCGGGCAGCCAGTATGGCATTATGACACGTGTTGCAGACATTTTCTAGGATTGATGTAGAAATCGGGGAAACCGTAAGAGATACTATTTATAATTTCTATAAAAAGAAATGTACTTTCCTTGTAAAAGTCCAGAAACATTACGGTATCTGATATCAGATATAGGATTTAAATACAGTATGTAAGTTATAAGTAAACGACAATACATAATAGAAAGCGATCGCACTGTACAGTTACGGGACGAAGAACTTAACATGATTAATTTATATCGTAGGCAAAATTGATGAATAATTTGGTTAGATGAAATATGGTATGATACTCATGACGTCATCAGAAAAGGTTGGACTGATAACGAAAACCGTAATAACCCATAACCCATAATAATTATCCATACTGGTAGTGAAAAGGTTTCGTTAAAAACTGTTTGAAATTATCAGTAAAAAACATTAGCAGTTGCAACACAGATTACCACCAAGATATCAACGCCGAAATGTTTGAAGATTGGTTTTGTACATTTTTACTTCCCAACATTCCGCCAGACAGCGTGATTGTGATGGATAACGTATCTTACCATTCCAGGAAAACTAAAAAGATACCCAACCAAAGCACAGGGGAAGCACATATTATACAATTTTTAAAGGAAAATAATGTTTCTATTCCTGGCAATGTGAAAACTAAATCAGCTTTGTTAAAACTGATAAAAGAACAGAATTTAGAAAAATCATATTTAGTTGATGAAACTCCCACTACTTTGGCGAATTTAATCCGATCGAAATGATGTGGAGCACTTTGAAAACAAACGTCAGAAAAAGTAATACTTCTCCTAGGTTATGCGACAATGTTCTGGGTCTTATCATAGATGCTGCTTGTGAAATTGATAAACATTGGAAAAATTGCATGGAACACATCGTTAACATTGAACAGAATTAAGGGCCAAAACATGAAATCAAACCTTCAATAATTAATTTAGGAGCTGAGTCATTTTCTGATACCTCCGAACAATAGTGACATCGAGTGTGAGTAGGTATATTAAACAAATAAAATAAAATGTAGATTTCTGCTTAATAATATTACAAAAGCTTGTCAAATGTGTATATTATGTAATTTAAAAATAAAGTTTTATTTTAAGAATTTCTGAATATTTATTTATGTGTTCAGAAATTTTCCAGAATACGTGCTTGATCGCCTACCTGCAACGACCCTAACACTTGCAGCTTATCTTTGAGTCAACAGCTTAATATTCGCTACTAAAAGTTTGGTTGAATTGCCGTATACCATTTGTTGCGAATTCGTGTGTCATTAATTATGGTCTTTACAACCTGTAATGTCGAATAATAATAATAGTAGGATACAATTGTTGTATACTATGTTACAGGTAAAAACATGTATTTCAATAATAATCATTTTTAATTACAACAAGAAATTTTTAATAAATCACATTAATAAACAGTTATACATCATAATCATCGCTATCAAGAGTATAACTGGAGTCTGAATCCAAACCTAAGGTAATTAAAATTTGATTTGCTTGTTCAATCGCACCTTTACGTTCCCTCCACTCTTGAATTCATTTTTCAGAGTATTTAACAGATTTTTCCACATTCCAGGCGTAACAACTGATAATGCTTCGTACCAAGATCTTCATAATTTAATTTACGATTTGACATAATGGCAATCAAAAATAAATTTGTGTATTACACGGTACCTACTACACTGTTATTTTTAAAAGTAGGTTATTCTACTTCTAGAGGTGTTACTTATATCCCACCTTAAGGTGTTTCGCAAATACCTTATAGTAAGGTAGAATATAGTTATTTTACCTCAGCATATGTTTAATATACCTTAAGTGAAGGTATAAAATTCTGCCTTTAAAGGTACAACGGTGCCCGGACACTTCGCCCACCGACCACTTCGCCCACCCGTCTTTTAGTACCATATTGCCCAACCGGATGTCCAGTTCGCCCAATTTTTGATATGTACCACATCGCCCAACACGACCACTTCGCCCAACTTTTCACGAGGGACACAACGCCCAACAGGACCACTTCGCCCAACTCTTCGCTGGGGACACAACGCCCACCTCAACCACTTCGCCCAACTTTCGTATAGACCCACAACGCCCAAAATAGGACCATATCGCCGAAAATACGTTCTTTAGAACTCGGTTAATGTACACATGCGTGGCCGGACAATTCGTCCGCCGACCACTTCGCCCACCTGTCTTTTTGTACCATATTGCCCAACTTTTCACGAGGGACACAACGCCCAACAGGACCACTTCGCCCACTTCTTCGCTAGGGACACAACGCCCACCTCGACCACTTCGCCCAACTTTCGTATAGACCCACAATGCCCAAAATAGGACCACAACGCCGAAAATCCGTTCGTTGTAGAACTCGGTTAATGCACACATAAAATGTTTAAATAATATAGTAGCAAAGTTGTGTCACCACAACGCCAAAAGTATATTCGTGCGAACTCTAAAAGTCTTGATTTATTTGTAAAAGAAAGAATAATATTTTATATGGCCACAATGAAATGGTTCAAAGCGGAACCGGAAACAAAATTTAGAAATGTTTTTCCGCGCATTTATTCCTTAAGAATGTTTTGAAATGTTTAGATAGCAAACCAATAATCGATTACGTTTTCCCGAAATTTTCAACCTCAATGTGGAGTACTAGGAAATTTTTCAAAGTTGACAACTTTTAAGCCATTTTTTACAGAATACGTGCACGTATCAGTAAAAGATTCAGGTTATATCGTAGCTCAGAGTCGTCCAAATCTTTCGATGAAAAAATAATTTCAAAACTTTACAATACCAAAACGTGACGCTTTCTAAATTTTCTAAAATTTATTTTTCGAAATCTGCACACACGATTTTTTAAAATATTCTTTTCTATCGATAGTGGCGCGAATGGTAAGTGACTCTGACCATTTTTTTTAGGGAATGGCGGCAGTTAAGGCGTCCTTTTAGTAGGTCGGTGGAACGCTATAAATTGACCAATTTGAAATACCTATAACTTCTTTGTAACTGCATTTGGAAAAATATCAATTTTACAACAACACCATTAGACCCTTCTTCGCCGCGCTAAAAGAGCAAAAATGCCAAATTTGAAATTAGAAAGGAGTTAGGAAGGCTTTTATAAAAAAAGGAAAATATTAAATAGGAACGTAAATGTAACTTTTAAAATATTGTTCTTCTTTTACCGCGGTGTATTTAAATGCTGTTACTATATACACATGTCGATCTTGTTGTAGAGTTGCGTTGTTTTGAGGTAATTGGTATTTAACTTTAAAAAATTGTAAACTATTTTACCAAAATCCAACGAAACTAGGTAACACACAGAATGTCGGATTGTTGTGCTAATGAGCACATTGCTGATAAGATTCAAAGGGATTAGCGTGAGTCAAGTCATAATACTTTAGCCCGAAGCTATTATGTTGAGGTAAAAACGTTTACTTGAGTTCTGAATTTCAAAGGAAAACTGATAGAATAATTTTATATACTTAGGTATATAGTCTTTAGAAAACAGAAGGTTACCATAATAAAAATTAAAAATTCCTTTATTGGATTTTATTTACTTTTGCTTATAACGTGACTTTACAATTATTTGAGATTAATTTTGATTCCAGGAAAACTTTAGATACATATAAAGTGAATTTCTTTAATTGATTTTCCTTGGCCCTTTCTATTTCAACAATATTATTTACGTTTCTTTTGGGGTTGCGAATCATTAATTAGAAATAAATCTACCCTTTTTTATTACGAAGTTTTAACTTTTTCTTCAGATGAATCATGAGTAATTATTAACAAAGTTTAAGGAAACATAATTGTAAATAATGCAAGTTTTAAAATAACAGTAATAAATAATAGTAATAATAATAATCGTCGCATTCATTGCAAAAGATTCTTTTACGATAATGTATGCATTTATGTTTCCTTTCCAGTAAAAGTATAAATCCCAGCACTTCGATTGAGCATTAATTGAATCAACGGTATTGCGAAGCATTTTCTAATAGCAATCGATAAACGACAATACATCAAAAAATATTAAAAAAATTCTGATTAAATCTCAAAAACTCCTATAAGATATCTGTTAGTTCGTGTAGTACCTACTAATGGAAAATTGCATACATTTTTTTACAATTTTGTTCTTTGCATGGTACGAAATTCTGCATTTTGATTGAGTATTAATGGAATCATTTTCATTTTGTAGTGTCTATTTTCATAATCTGTTTCAAAAATCAGTTAAAAATTGTTCTTTAGATCAGTGTCGTCTACCTATTTTATCTATATAAAAGTCATCCGATTGGTTGACAGATGCAATAATCTTAATTTTGATTGGTTCTTATAAGAGTAGCGGATTAATCACAATAAAAAATGGTTTTTGCATATTAAATTTAAATATTTCTATGATTTTTTTACATTTTTGTTTATTGATCAAAACATTACAAAATTTCAGGAATTTTAAGATTGTTTATGAAAATGGAAACGCTTCTTATTTAACATAATTTTTCAGCAATAGTAGCAAATAATATCCCCACCCCTTAAGCAGTACTTTGCCATCTACCTATAAATATCAGACCCTTGTTTAATTTCCTTAATTGTTCACAATCGTTTAGTGTGCGTGGTATCTCTCTTGGTTTATCTATTTATATTTGCGGTTTTTGTTCCTACATTTTTGATCATCATCTGTCATAATTATTATCATCTGTTATCGTCATGGATATACAAACAGTGCCAGGTTATAGAAGTGGCTCGACATACTATATGTGTGTGGCGAACCAAGGATTCTTTTATAAAATAAAAAGTAAGAAGAGTGATGTGAAATATTTGATATGCGTGGAAAAGGATTGTCCAGCCAGAGCCTCGTGCAACGATAACGTCTTCATTAAAATTAGCGATGACCATAGCCACGCTGCTGATGTCGAAAAAATGAAGGCGTTAACTTTGAAAAAAGAAATGGTAGATTCGGCTGTTTCGAGCAGCGAAACTTTAAGGGCCATTTTTACGAATAAAAGTGCAAGGTAAGTTCTTATTTTAAAAAATGCTTTGTTTTTATTTTTTTTATATTTTAAGGGATATTTTATTTTTAATTTAAAAAAATTAAAATTCCAGGGAATACTGTGGAGATTTTTTTTACTGCAAACAGAGCCTTCCAGTATATCAAATAAATGTTTTTTAAAAAGTATTTCAGTTACATCTTAAATTACTATTTTCCAGACTTGGGTAGTATCATAGGTAGTATTTTATCTTAAAGTATCGAGATACTTTTTGCGGTATCTTGCATTATATAAGATACTTTTTTATAGGTACATAGTATCGGTATCTTATCTTCGATACTTTCAGTATTGTTCTACAGTTCATCCAACCGATCTTTTATGTCACGTGATTATTCGAGTATTCAATAAATGACATACGCTTAAAATGTTATCTAGGTGATTTAGGTGTTGGTGAAATAGAACACATTTAAGGTTGTTGATGTAAAACGAAACATGCGTTTTAAAATTCTCTGTGTGATAGACAAAGATAAAAACCGTACACGCATGTCCGAACTTGCGTTCGTTTTTCTACTACGTTACTCAAATCTCACAAACCGGTAACTGTCAAATGTTCTGAAATCGTTTACTCGTGCGTTCTTTTGGTTCTTTGCTTATTCTTAAAAAACTGTTCTTTTAAGAACAAATTTTCGACAGTTTCGTTCTTTGATTGTAAGTAGATATTTTAAATTAATGCTGTTAATGTAATAATTATTATTGAGCAGCAAATTATAACTATAACCTATAATTTTTAGATAATGATGATTTCTTTATTCAATAATATCTTTCAGAGAGTCTCAGATGCCTTAGGGATTTCTACTATTCTCGTAGGCACCATAAAAAAGCGTAAAGAACTCAATCCAGTTCTATCTTCTCCAGGAAAAAAGAGGCCTAGAAGAAAAATAAAGACTGCGAATTTACCGCACCAACACAGAAGCGTGGCCGACTCAAAAAATATCAAAAGCACTTATTTTCGATTATTATAGTTGGATTATGTTTCACCTTAAAATAAATAGTCACTTAAAAATTTACAGTGTTTATTTATTAGTAACAATAGTAAAAACTAATATACTGTGCATATTTTACTGTGTATTTTTCCTTTTTAACCTAGCATTTCGATACAGTTTACTACCAGTTAAAATCCCACCCTTATAATAGTACCTCTGGGCTGCCTACCTCACCAATATCAAATTTAAGTGTGGTAAATAATTAAAATATCACAGCTTTATAGTAATTTCATAGCAGAATGCAATTTAAATAGCCCGCTCTTTTATCCGTCGACGCCAATTTTTATTTTCATGAAACTAGAACCTCATTTGACTAGCTATTAGTATTTACATCTTAAACCAAACGCATTACTTGTCACGTGACATAAAAGATCGGTTGGACGAACTGTAAGTATATTTTTATGGTATCAAAAAGCCCATACAAAATAATCATTTCAATAATTCTGAGGAATGTTACTTAAAACTGGTTTAATTATTAGTGAAATAATCTTTTTAAAATTAAATTTTAAGTAATTTCAAACAGCGCGCGTTACGCATTAGTACCGCCACCAATGTCAGATGGCGCTTTCATCAGCGACCACGAAAAGTGGCCTACTGTCGTTTCTTCCTTGGATTTGTTCTGTGCCCCCAATGCAAACATGGTTTTTCCTTAAATGTGTGTATGATCATTTAGTGCACACCCAATTATGATAATTTCTTTGCTATAGATACTTACAGTTAACTTCAAAATTCTTCTGTTTATTTCTTGAATTCCCCGTTTTCATCGCACTTTTTGTATATCATTATAGACAGACCTGTCATAACTCATTTTGATCTCCCGCCGCTACTCCATGAAACAGGGAAGGCCATAATGAAGCACCCGATTTGAAGTAATGTCATTTTGTCATGGCATATGTCGCTTCCACAGTTATTCAGTGAATATGTCCAAGTTTGATTATTCATCGGTATACACCACAAGAAGGGTACAAATTGTAACTGTCGACGTAGGGAAATTTTCGACTAAATCATTCACGTCGCCCCACTACAACTTTAAATTGGGTTTCTGCCTACCCAATTAAAAAAAAATTGATTGTATGATATGTGGTTGCAACAAGACGGTATGACGACGCACACTTGCAGACAGACAATATCCAATTTGAGGAACACGTTCTCTGCATACCTTTAATTTTTTGATTTGGTGATTTAGCATGTATTGCCGATAACCAGATCTGACAGCTCCTGATTTTTTTATGGGGCTACCTCAGAGAAACGTTTACGGCAATAACCTTCAGACCCTGAACCAGCTGAAGAACAATTTGCGTCGAGAAATGGAAGATATAATGGCAGATTCCTTGACTCGAGTTATGGAAAATGCAAAAGAGTTTAATCATGCATCACAGTCAGAGGCGGCCATTTGACAGACATCATCCTTTATTCATATTAGGCGTCAACTGATCCACATAATCATCCAAACCAAACCGTTTCTTTTTTATTATACTCTAAATGGCCGCAACTTAAAATCGGGTGCTTTATTATGGCCTTCCCTGTATATATTCGACTAGGTATTTTTGTCCATTTTTCTTCTTTTTTATCACGGACACAGCTACCTCATTTTGAACTACTCTTCTTCCCTTCTTCTAGTGCTTTATCTCTTAAGAGACGTAGCGAGTTTCTCTCCTCCGCCCGTTTTGCGCGTTTAAGGTGCCACAGACATAGAGGACCTACAGCTTAACAAGGATTCCGAACCACGGGAAGTGTAATCACTTCTACTGCAGCGAGATTTACTGGATAGATTACATCGCTGGTTTGCCATTGCCTTGCGAGATAGAACGCCGTTAAAAATCCGATGTTCCGGTACTGGATATTCAACCCAGGACCTTATCTGTAGAAGTCTAACGCGCTAACCTCTAGCGGCCACCTCTTTGAACTACTTTACTGAACTACTACGGCAAGGAAGTCCATACAAGTAGCATGCAAGGTTCCTCACCTGGTAGAAGAGGCCTTCGACAAAATGGGAATACCTGCGACAAGAAAACAATTTTTTTACAAAATCGGTGCTTTTCTATATCTAAGATATTCTTCTTAGAGTGCTTTATCTCTTACAAGATGGAGCGATCTTCTCTCCTATGCTTGTGTTGCGCGTTTTTAGACCGTCACGGACATAGAGGACCTACAGTTTAACGTGGGCTCCGAACCACGCGAAGTGTAAACACTTCTACTTCAGAGAAGATTTACTAGGCAGAATACCTCGCTGGTTTGCCATTGTCTTGCGAGGGAGAACGGCCGTTAAAAATCCGATGTTTCGGTGCCGGGAATTGAACCACGACCTTCAGCGTAGAAGTCTAACGCGCTAACCTCTAGCCCACGGCCGCCTCTTCTAAAATATCTAAGATATGAGGAAGACAAATAGATCCAAAATTATTACTCTATATATATATATATATATATATATTAAAATGTCTGTTGCCAAAACATGTGAGAAATATAGAACAATAAACTTCATGAGCCATCTATTGAAAATACTCTAATAGTCATACACAGAAGAATTTGCAAAAAATACGAAGAACAGATAGCGCCCACAAAGTTTGGATATAGAGACGCAGTTGGGGCACCAAAAGTCCCATTAAGTGTGCAAGTCCTATCCCAGAGATGCAGGAATATGAATTGTGATATGTAGGTATGCCTGTTTTGTGGATTATAGAATAGCGTTCGACAGTGTCCAACATCACAAGATGATAGAAATCTTGAAAAATGCAGGCATAGGTGATAAAGATCTAAGAATAATAATAAATCTGGATTCGAATCAGACAGCCAGTGGAAGACTAGAAGCAGATCAGACTGAGACAGTCACGTTGTGTATTGTCGCCACTACTCCTCAATATTTACTCTGAACGTATTTTCAGAGAAGTATTGGACAATGCAGAAAAGAAAATTCTAGTAAATGGACAGCTCTTACATAACATTGGGTACGCTGATGATACAGTAATATCCACTGATAATATGCAAGATCTAAAGCAGCTTATGGACAGATTAGCAAACAGTAGTCATGGATGTGGACTTGATATCAACATCGGCAAGACCAAATATATGATAATAAGCAAAAACAACGTGCACACTTGGCAACTGAGACTAGATTGTGGAATATTTAAAAGAGCCGATAAATACACATACCTTGGCACTATCATAAATGATCCACGGGATCACTCGCAAGAAGTGAAATGCCGAATTGAGAAGAGCAGAAATGTATGACAGGTGGGTAATCAAATTGCTAAAATGAAGGCCCTGGGACAATAGACGAAGTGTCGGCAACCGATGAAATGATAGACCGATGACTACCAGATCACAGCAGGAAAAAATTGGCTCCATATTGCACAGGATAGGGACAACTGGAAAAGACTTGAACCTACTAGCATCAGTGGAAAAACTATGGTTTATAAAGAAGAAGAAATGCATTCTTTAAAATGTTGGAAGTCTTTAAATATCGAGACTTAACCATGAATACTAAACTCAGAATGTTACGATACTGTGTGTTCTCCGTTTTACTGTATGGAGTAGAATCATGGACGCTGACGGAAGCAACGATGAAAAACATTGGAGCATATGAGATATGGCTTTATAAAAGCATCCCTGAGGGTATCACGGACAGAGCATACATAACATTGAAATTTGTAAGAGGTTGGCAAAGGAAAAAAAATTCTAAATATAATCCAAGACAAAAAAACTTCCATAGCTAGGCATCATGCGATGTGAAAATAGAAACAATATTTTTCAGCACATAGTACAAGGAAAAGTAAAAAGAAGGAGAAGCGGCGGGAGGAGAAGACCTTCATGGCGAAAAAACTTAAGTAGGTACCTGGTTTTCCATGTCAACCAAAGAACTTTTTCGAGCGGCTGTAAATAAAGTTGTATTCGCCAATACGGCAGAAGAAGAAGAAGATAAATAATTGAAGCATTGGTCCAATTCACTAGTCCCAAAGTTGCGTGCAACACGACGCCTGGTACTATCGAATGGATACGTTATACCATCGGCCTCGGATGTAATATTAATACCATGACAGTCATTAGTGGGGTTGGAAGTCCCCGTAAGTGTATATGGAAAGTTTGAATACGAAAAGAAAAAGGGGTTTCGGCATAAGCTGGAGGAGAGTAATGGTTGAAAGACTGCAGGCCTACGTCGGCAGTAAAAGATAATTTGATTAAGTAAGTAAGTATGTAAATAATTGGAACAATAACAGTTTAGGATTTTATAGCTTGCTTGATCTACTACACATAAAAAGTTTTCCAATAGGTTTGGAAGCTACAGTCGTATGTTGTGAAACTACATGGTTATTCTACGTAGCACAGATTTATTTAGAAATGCTGTTCTCTGTGAGGATCTTTCTCAAAATAACAATTTCCATACGTGTACACTTGTGATATTTAATAACACCTAATTTATCATAATACTGTCAAACATTTAAAGCTAGGAATTACCTGTAGTTATCCAATAATAACAGAAACATTAACCTTTAAACCAAACAGTTACGTATATCTAGCTCATAAGAATACAGAAGAATTCGAAAATTGTTAATAGCCTACTAAAATACGCGTATAAACCCCAAAAGCAAAGACGTTTCTAGGTTAAGTTTAAATATTTTACATTATAACATCTTTAATACGACATGCATTGAATCCGTGTATAATATTTGCGTAGAATGATGTTCAAGATTAAATAGCTTGCCAAATTGTTATTATTATATCACATTTTATTTCATAGCTACAATAATACAATCCAGCCAATAATACTTAATTAAATCGAAATTTGACGAATGTAAATGCGACAATTGCAAACGCGAATATGACGCAGAAACATATTTCACTCAATTTTATTTACCTTGTATATTCATAATTGTTTCAGGAGTAATTATAATATATTCTCTTAAACCTCAAGTAATTAATTACGCAATTCGCAGGTGAATTTGCATAAATATTTAAGTGTTTGCATTCAGCGCAGTATATATAGGAAACTGAAGTATTCTTGATTTTTTACCTTGACCTTTAATTGAAGATTATACACTATAAATATTCTATGCTAATTACTTAAATAACAGATGTACAAGATGGTTTTCCAAAGATGTCAATCACATTTTCACCAACTGCTTGGTATGCTAGTAGAATAGGAAACTAATAAAAATCTAAATTATTAAGTACTGCCGCATGTAGATTAAAAATATTCATCAAAAGACATGTCTGTAGTAGTTATTAACTATTAAATATGTTAAAGAAATTTTATTTGTAACCTGTTAATTGGGGCTTCTTTTATATTAACTTATGTTTACTTGTTTTTATTCCACGTACAAGTAAAACTGCAGATTTTTGTTAATTTATGTCGTATACTGCTCCATGGGGCAAATTTCGTTCTATAGACCAAGCAATTAAGGTTTTTATCAATCGGTATAAACGCCTACTAATCCTTGAAAATTTGAGTTTTCTGCAAGTAATCTCTCTACATGTATTAGTTTATTGCACAAATTTTGTTCCATATACTAACGCAATTAAGTTTTTGTACCGTTCTGTACAAATATAGCGTGAGAGCAATAAAAATATTATTCAGGATAATTTTAGAAAAAGTGAAAGCGTTGAACGAAAAAAGTGATTAGGAAGACCTGTGAAAAGAACTGCAGAAGTTATTGCAGATGTTAGGGATACCATGGAAGCAACTCCTTCTAAGCCGATCAGAAATCTAAGCCAAGAAATTGATTTGTCATACGGTACTTAAGAACAATAAAAAAATTTTGAGCTTATACAAATTATTGTAACTGGTTCTTAAACTACATAAATAATGATGACATTTTAGATCTTACTTGGTTCAGCGATGAAGTCTAGTTTTACTTCAATGGGTGTCTTAACAGCCAAAATATGACAATATGGGCAACAGATAATCCGCATAGGTTTAAGGAAACGCCGTTACATCCACAAAAGATCGATTTATGAGTCGCTGTTTCAGGAAAACGAACAATTTACAAGTTTTTTTGCAGAATAAATCTAACTGCCGAGTCATACAATTTTTACAGGAATTTTATGATGATCGGTTAATTAGGATACATTTGTTTCCACAAAGGTCATCCGATCTTACAATTCCAGACTTCTTCCTATTCCCTTATATAAAAAACAGTATTTTTAGTATAAGACCACAGAATCTAGAAGATGTACAAAATGATATTTCACAAAAATTATATGAACTTACCCCTGATACTCTGGTGAATGTGTTCGAAAATCTTAAGGGAAGAGTACATTTATCCTCAGAAAACAATGGTCAACATTTATAACATTTTTTCAAAATAGTTTATTTCTTCGTTCTGTAAATGTGCAACAATTTTATTTCGATTAAACGTTTATTTGCATAGCCCATAACTGCATAACCTCACTACTTCCACCACAAGGACCACAGAATACTTGAGATGGCAATGTAACCTTGAATATAGTACTAAAAGTATAGACAAACACTGGCAAAATAAAGTGATAATTTTAAATTTCTATTAAATATTTAAATAAATAACTTATTTGAAATGTAAAATGTCAGTTATTAATGTATGACTGTTGAAAACATTTATACTGTTTCTTCTTTCTTCTTCTTTTCAGCCTGTTTGGGTCCACTGCTGGACATAGGCCTCCTCTATTTGTCTCCACTTATCTCTATCTCTGGCAGTCCTCATCCAGTTCTTTCCGGCCACTGCTTTGATGTCATCGCTCCACCGTTTCTGCGGTCTTCCGACGATTCTTTTGGTTTCTCGTGGCCTCCAGTTTGTAATTCGCTGTGTCCATCTTTCTGATTCTTGTCGAGCCAGGTGACCCACCCATTTCCACTTGAGATTTGCTATGCGGTCCATTACGTCTGTCACCTTGGTTCTATTTCGGATGTCCTTGTTTTATCGCTTATAGTTATCCCCAACATTGCCCTTTCCATTGCTCGTTGTGTTACATTTAGTTTTTCTGTAGTTCTTCGTGTTAGAGCCATGTTTTCTAAGCCATATGTGGTTCCGGGCAGTATACAGCCGTCATAAACCTTACGCTTCAAATTCATGGGTATATCTTTATCCTTTAATATATAACTAAGTTTCCCAAAAGCCACCCATGATGAGCGAATTTTACGGTTGATCTCAGCTATTCGGAATTCTTTACCAAGTCTGATGGTATGGGCAAGGTATATGTACTGATCGGCTTTTTCGAGAGAGATATTGCCAATGATAACCTCTTGCTGGGAATTACTCAGTATTTTGGTTTTATCAAGGTTCACACTTAGTCCTATTTTTCTAGATTTCTCTTCCAGTTCATTTATTATAGTGTTGAGTTCTTCTATGTCAATGTTTATCAACACTATGTCGAACCTTAAGTGGTTTAGGCGCCCACCATCTACATTTATCCCTTTATCATTCCAGGTTTGTTCTTTAAAGACATTCTCTAGAGCTAGCGTAAATAATTTAGGGGAAATGGTGTCGCCTTGTCGAACACCTTTTCCGATAGGAATTTTCTCTGTTGATAGGTTGCGTTCAAGTTTAATATGAAAGGCGGCTTGTTCGTAGATATTTCTAATAATGACGGAGTATCTAGAATCTATCCTGGCTTATAATGTTTACATATTCATAATTATAGATTAATATAAGACCAGACTTTAAAATGCCAAGGATGTCTTTGACTTGGGTTTTTATTGTTCTCACAATATATATACGTATTCTTGAAAGCTTGGGTTTTCATACATATCTCATATAATTTTAAAATACACGAACAGGAAATTCAGTCACGGAGTATTTTCGTGTCGATTTGTAGGGTGAAATTAGTTACAATCTCGTTGCTGTAATTGGATTGTCTGTTCCGTGTGCCCGGTATATTCACTGTAAAATTGAATTTTTACGCGTTTATATTCTTGTCACAATTAAGAAAGATTCAGAATCCTGTCCTGGTCAGATTTTACCCAGCAAAGCTAGGTTGAACTTTCTATAAAACAACTGCACTTTTAAAATCGCTCAGTTTGAGTTTTTGAAATTCCAGGAAACCTAATTAAAGTAAAATATCCTGTTCGAATGATTGGTACCGTAAAATTTGAAACTGAATACATACAGATTGTGAATTCTGGGGCTGTCAACTATCGACGAAACATAGGTGTATCTACGCACAAGGATTTGTCATTATTTTACTCAAATCGCACTTTGTTTAAAACAAGAAAATTTTCACACATTGCATGTGTAAGTTATAACCTGAAAAGTTTTCACAACATTATCCCGAGATCCGAATCACAAACTCCGTTTGCCCGATTGCAAGGAAGTTTCATTCTTTGCGAAAACAAAGCATAACTAATTAGATTGTTTATGATAAAAATTAGGTTCGCCCAATCGAGCGGACATTTTGTGAAACCGCAAAGACAGGGCAACTGCGAGACGAGTTAGTCGGCCCGTTAACCTGGGGAAGACATCCGGCCGACCAAAAACCAGTGACGTGTCAAAGATTAATTTTTTTACATTAATTAAAATCAGAAACATATTTATTTTCATTTTATTGTGTACCTATATTTAATTAACATCTAATAAATTATTTTTCCAAGCACTTGTAATTGAATTCTGGGCAACTCAAGAGCGTACCCAGGGTGTAAATTTTGGAGCGTTTTCGTCCCCCAATAAGCAACCGGGGCGAAACGTTACAGCGACACTGCATCCTTTTCTAGCTAAGCCTCTGTCTTTTATAGCCCAGCAGAGACCAGGGGTACCAAAACAATTTTTTACCGAACTGCTAGTTTCTTAGCATTTAATTTTAAATTATACCCAATAGCGGTACGTATTTGCAAAAATTTTAGTTACCCGATTACAAATAATTATTGGTAATCGAGTAACTAAAATGTTCACGCAAAAGAAATAAGAATCGACTAATTTGTGTTTCTTTGAATAGTCTTTAGGGGATTTTCTAATGGGTTGTTGCTAAGAAAGCTATTATTCACATATTTTGAATTATTATTTTATGAATATATTAATTAGAAAACGGAAATAATAAAATGCAGTTAAAGGCGAATTATTGGCGTGTAAACATCTACTGTATACTTTTAAGCAGATTAGAAACAGGTCGTTTTGTTTTAGACGGTAAAGAAAATATGGATCCGATTGTTCCTTTTACTGGTTATGTAAAACGTACAGCGCATGCTCTACAAATAAGTGAAAAATCCGTTCGAAGGATAATGGACGAAAGGAAAGGTGCAAAAGCGATTCCAGCTTTTAAGAGAGAAGTGGTAAAAAGCAAGGAGTGCCCACAAGGAGTGATAGAAGATATACGGACAATCATATATAATCTATATAAACAGAACACCCAACAATAGCTGGTTTAAATAATATATTAAAAAGAAGATACATATTCGAAGATTGCGATGCAAGCCTGAGAAAAGTATTACGGTCAACGGGATTTAGTTGTAAAAAAGACGATCCTAGAAGAAGACTGTGAACAGAGTCATGTAGTACATCAGAGATATGACCTTCTTAGAAAATATGAAGCATTACGTGACTAAGATATTTACTACTTTATCTTTTTGGATGAAATCTGGATTTTTTCTAAGGGAGGAAAGAAAAGTTCTTGGTAAAACGAAAGTCAACTTACCTGCAAGAAAAAACAGGCTAGTGGAGGAAAACGATTTATTATTTTACAAGCGGTTGGTGAAAACGGATTTCTCGAAGGTACCGGGTTAATATTTTCGACAACTAGCAAATCCGCAGATTATCACGATAAGATGAACGCCCAATTGTTAAAAATTGGACCACTGACTATTTACTGCCTGCACTTGAAAAGCCCATTGTTGTCGTAATGGATAGTGCATCTTATCATTCAGTGCTAGGAGAAAAATTACCTTCACCAAGCTGGACTAAAGATGCATTTAAAACTTGGCTACTAGAAAAAATATTCTGCTGCCACAATAAGCGCTCAAGTGTTATTTGTGCGAACATATATGGGGAATAGCAAAAAAATACTACAACCATCATACGGGGAGCGAAGGATTCGGGGACGACAAGGTCCTTATGATGTGAAAAAAAGCACAACAATCTATTTCTCCAGAAATGTGGAAAAATTCGGTAACCCATTGTGATAAATTAATCAGAGACCGTGAAATAGTCATGGACGATGTGAAAGAGTTAATTATTATATACAGGGAATTCTTCTTTTTAGTATACATTGCCTATGTATACTTTTAGAAGAAACGCGTCAATTTCGCCCATTGTGTATGCAACCAACTATACCGACAACTAAAAATCAGAAACAAACGTCACAATAGTTGTGAATTATTTGAGTATGAAGGTTATGTTGATGCAGTGTTTATATTAAATAAGTATTTCATCCTATATATAGGACACAGATGATGACTTTTTTGTTAAATGCAAAAATTGACAGGGTGATGTTTCCAAAAGGTTCGTGCACATTATATTTCTTTTGTACAAAACACATACATCAGCCGAAAAGTAGTGTAATGGTCAGCATAGCTGTCTTCGAAGCAGTTGATCCGAGTTCAATTCCCGGCGATTGCAAACTTTTTTTTAATTATTATTATTCAACGTAGCATAAAATATTTCATTTCATTTCTTCGATTAAAACGTGATTACTTTCAGTTTTTATTTTATGGGAATTTATTACGCATCCTTCTGATTTAAATTTTCTAACAATTGTTTGACACTAAATAAAGATTAATTTTATTTTTAGCATTGAATTAATTTGATTGCTGTGATCACAGCATGTTTGAGTTGTCTGTATAGTTGGTTGCCTACACAATAGGCGAAATTGAAGCGTTTCTTTTAAAAGTATACATAGGCTATGTATACTAAAAAGAAAAATTCCCTGTATAATGTACTTGCATTGAGCCTACTTTAACAATAACCGATTAATAGTAATAAACGGTTGAACCATCCTTCACTTGCAACAAAATATTTTTTATCTTTTTTGTTTCTTCGCAAGTTGTTTCACTTTCTGGCGCCTCAACATTAGCAAACCAGAGTTTCAACGTAGATACTACTTAACCGTCTTTCCATGCGATTTATTTTAGTGATTAAATGGTCATTTTTCTTTGCAGGGTATTATTCTGTTTTAACACGTTTTTTTTTAATTTTAAATAACACTGGTTGTGAATTGTTTAATTGCGCTGCTGCCCTTCGTTGGAGAATTTTCGGCAACTGATCATCTGTTCTAAAATGTTTCTTTTTTATTTTAGGATAAGCTGACGTACTTGTTTTACGTCAGCCATTGCTAAGGATTAAAACAGAGTTGAATTAGCTGCTGCCAACCAGCTTGCAGGCTGTTAAACTACCAAAGAAAGGGAGAGAGCGAGACAGAGTAAAAAAGGGAGATCCTGTGTCTAGTACAAGTCAAACTTGAAACTGCAAACAAAAAAGTATATGCAAACAAGGTTATAGCTCCTGGACGAAAGCAATTCTAAGAACAAATTGATAACATAAACCGAAGTTCTTACAAACGACCTTTTTTCCATGTAATAGTATACGCTCGGCCAGTTCTTCGCCAAAGTGGTACCCGAATGATAATATTAACCTTAATTCCAATACATGGTATAATAAAGAGCTAAATTGAATGTAACGCTGTTTTGAAGTGCGCGTTATGATTTATTTTCTCCATGCAAAATCGTAACCGTTGCCAAACTTTACTGTCAAATATGCGGGGGTTATGGCCCGGGCATCATGAGTGAAGGAAAGATCGAACACTGGTGTAGGAATTTCAGAGACGACCGAACAACCGATGAGGAAGGAAGTGGGAGACCTTCGGTCGCGAATTCGCGAATGTAGTGGTTCCACAGTGAATAGGATTAAATAGTACAGAACAACAAAAATACTATCTCTCCGTTTCTGTTATGCGACTTTTAAATATGCCTCAAGTGTTTCGCCTATCTACGCGCTAGCGACACAGAAGATGAAGTTCCTTAAGTAACAGAAACATGTGGATATGCTCGTTTAAGTGGCAACATCCGGTTTGAAAGCGAAACGTAGACCGGTTGTTAACAGGTAAACGAGCATTATCCACATCTTTCTTTTAATTAGGGCAATTCATCTTCTGTTTGAGTAGCCCGTGGACAGGCGAAATACTTGGGGTGTGTTTAAAATTCACCTACAATTAATGTAACAGAAAGGGAGAAACAGCATTTTTGTAGTTCTATTCTATTTAATCCTGTAGTTCGCGATTAACTGTGGAACCACTGTATCAGCGTTTTGCGATTTCGATAATGGAAGAAAATTTACCTCAAATTTCACGTACGGTATCGTTTGAAATTGTCCCCAACAGCCTGCAGTACCACAAACATTGTGCGAGGTGGCTGTCGGAGATGAAACCCATCGAATGACCTCCAGATTCGATGCACATATTAAAACCAAGCAAGAATGTGTAAGTGTTTCAATTCGAATATTGACAATGTAGAGAAATATGTACGTATCTAAGATTTAAGAATAATAATTTTTTTTTAAATTTACGTCTTTGTTTAAAGTGCGGTCGGCCCTTAATTTTCAAATAAGCCTCGTATTATCTAATACTCGTGTAATTGCATAAACGTGAGCAATTCTTTTAAAAACCACAAAACTGCAAATATTTTTAAAAGTATTGCCTTCAAACGCACCTGGAAAATTTTATCGACGTATTCAAATTCAGCATTTTATTGCCGATAACTGACATCTTCATCGCTTGACGTGCTTACGAATTGTATCTCTTGATATTTAAAATAGGGAAGAATATTTTATGTGTAATTGCCAAATTCATTCTTAAACATTTGCACGATTTTATCAAATTCTGTAATTCGTGCTTTTTCGGCGTTAGCTATAAATCCATGTTGGCTGCTTGGAAACAGTAAAATATAATAACAGTTTCTTTAATCTATATACATTCACGCTAACTATTTCTGGTTATTATCAAATGTAACAACAATATTTTTTATCCTCAAGTTAATGATACTATAGTTTACAAGTTGAAATATCCAGATCTAGTATTATGCGTATATTTTATTGTACAAGGTGTAACTGAATGACTTGGTCAAAATGCTCATCTTCATCAACATTGACTCCACAGCCCAGCCTGGGTCTTGGCTTCTTCAAGTAATTGTTTCCATCTGTCTCTATCTTGGACTACGGCTTGCCAGTTCCATATTCCCATGCTCTTCAGGTCCTTTTCCACTGCATCCAACCACCTGAGTTTGGGTCTTCCAGCAGTACTTTTGCCTTCCGTTTTGTTAGTAGGATGCGCTTGGTCGGGTTTGCGTCGCCTCTTCTAACAACATGACCTGCCCGTCTAAGTCTCCCAACTTTGATTATCTTGATTATATCTACATCATCACATAGTTCACACAGTTCGTGGTTGAATCTCCTTCGCCATATTTAATTTTCCATCACGGGGCCGTATATAGTTCGTAACACTTGTCTTTTGAATACTCCTATGAGTGCTTCTGCTGACCTGGTTAGTGTCCACGTTTCTGAGGCGTAGGTTAATACGGGTTGTATTAGGGTTCTACATGTGACTCTTTTAGATTTTCTTGTAGGATTGTGACTTTTCAGTTGCTTTTTTAGTTCATAGAAGAACTTGTTCGCGAGAAGAATTCTTCTTTTAACTTCCTCTTCATTTTTCCTTCCGCTGTTTATTTGTGACCCTTAGTATATGAAGTCTCTCACTAGTTTTATATTGTGCTCCCCTGTTGTCACATTTAGCCTAATTCTATTTCTTCGTTCTTCCGTGCGCTCTACTACTATGCACTTTGGTTTTCTCTCATTAACCTCTAGCCCCATTTTATTTGCCGCTCTTTCTAGTTGACAGAAGCTTCATTATTTGTTCTGGCTGTTCTACTTATTATGTCATGTCATCGGCATATGCTAGTATCTGCGTGGATTTCGTGAATACTGATCCTGTCGTTTCAATTGCAGTATTTGCGATTCAATTTTCAATCACAATTCTCATCCCCCCGCCTCTCATATAATTTTTACTGAAATCGTGCTGTAATTGTAATATTAGTTTTTATTTAATTGTATTTTGACGCTAAAGCTACCACTACGACCTTAATTCTTAATTAAAAATCTTAAAAATTACCACGAATAGTTAAATTTATTAATATTTGGCAACACCGATCCGCTGCATTGATAAAACCAGAATCGATGCCTCTCTATTGCTCTCTGTCTTACGTCCACCACATCGGACATTCTCGCGGCTTCGCAAGAAGTTCCGATTTGTCTCGAACATTCTGAAACGTTTGCGCGATAGCGACGCAAGCGTGTATAAATGCTGCACCTCATTCAATTCCAGCCAGTCTCAGTCGAGTCGATCCTTCTATCGTAAATGTGTATGTTGTAATTTGCGTGTTAACTACAATTCACGGTATTCGAGTAGTAGTAGATTTATACGGAATCATGGATAAGTATTTAAGTGGGCGTAAGCGAGCATTAGACGATAGTGAAGCATCAACAAATGCACAGACGAGCATGGTTCCGAAGATAAAATCAAGAAAATATTCTCAAGAATACTTAAATTTTGGGTTTACCAGCACTGAAGTAAATTAAGAAGAAAAGCCCCTATGTGTAATTTGATCAAAAGTTTTGGCAGCAAACAGCATGAAACTCAATAAACTTAGACAAGATTTGACAACGCTTGGTAGTGAGTACGTTAACAAACCCCGATAATTCTTCGAATTAAAATTAAGATCATATGAAAAAAATCATTTAAAAAAAACTTTATATGTGAATGAAAAAGCTTTACTTGCCTCTTAAAAAGTTTCATATAAAATAGCCACATATAAAAAGCGTCACACCATTGGTGAGGAACTTTTCTGCCAGCTGCAATTGAGATTGTAGAAACTATGTTTGAAGATCATTTTTTCCAAACAATTGCAGTCCATACATCTATCAAATGATACTGTTGCCCCTCGAATTGGTGATATAGCTGAAGATGTACAGCATCAGCTTTCGGGAAGTTGTGTTAGAAATTGTTTTCAATTCAGCTTGGTGAGGCAACAGATAGTAATAAAGATGCTCATTTCATTGCCTATCTTCGACTTTGTGATGGTACGTCAGTAGTAGAGGAACTACTTTTTTGCAAGCCAATAGAACTCAAAGCAACAGGACTTGCATTATTTTCTATCTTAAATGATTTTGTAAACGAGGCAAACATAGAGTGGAAAAATTGCGTCGGAATACGAGTATACACCGATGGTGCTCGACCATTGTCAGGAAGATTCCAAAGTATACAAGCACTTGTGAAACAAAAATCTCCATATTGTGTCTGGACACATTGCGTGATCCAAGGGTGGAAGATGGATTTTCTGCACTGAAAACAAGAGCATTTCGTATACTATTACCCTTTTCAACATCCTATCTTTGCGAAACCGGATTTTCTGCGGTGGCTGCTTTGAAGACAAAATATAGATCTCAGTTAAATATAGAAAAAGAATTCAGCGTGTCAATTTCTAATATTAAACCTTCTTTCGAAAAACTTTGCTCTGCAAGACAGGCCCAAGGTAGTCACTAATACTTATTAAACTTGTTTTTAATTTAGCATTGATAAGTTAATTATTAATTACATTGCGCAGTAGTGATACAATCCTATTTATAAGTGTATTAAATCAGTGAAAACGTGTATTTTATTTATTATTGTCAGAATGTATGTTATTGCTTTTCTTTCAGCAAATTAAATAATTGTTTTAATAATATATTTCTTATTTTTTTTTCGATATTCTCGCGCCCCCCATTTAGTGTTATAACGCCCCTCTAGAAGGGCGCGCCCCACAGGTTGGGAATCGCTGATTTACAGTTAATATTCTCTCATTCACATATTTTTCGATTTTAATGTATTTCAGCTTTTCTTCTTTATAATCAATGCTACTCCTGCTCTTACAAAATCATTTCTGTCCACTCCTAACTATATCATCCAGTACCCATTACTGAGTTCCTTGCTTCTATTTCCTTTCTTTCTTGTTTCGGTTAGACCTAGGCAGTCCAGCTCTATGATTTCTTTTATTAATGCTTCTTTATTTCCAGTAATACTCTTTATAGTTCATGTGCCCATTTTACTACAGCTACTTCTTTCTTTATTTGCTTTCTTTGGAGTATGCTTTGATTCTTTGTTACTGCTATTTTCTGTATCTTATTTGTTTCTCTTTTCACTTTCTCCTTGCTTGGTTTTATCCGTGTTTATGTCCACTATCTTTGCCTTTGTCGTCTTCGTATAATACGTATCCTTGCCTTTGTTAGTTTTTTGATGTTCTACGTATTTCGATATGCTATGTCAGTTTCAGAAGAACTATAAAAATTTCTACTTGGGAGCACACTCCATTTGAGCTTCGAACTTAGATCTGGTCTTATTCCTAAACTTCTAGTACTGACGAATTTAGGAGCTGAATTTGCTTATTCCTTAAAGGTATATTCGTTAATAAAGGTTTATAAATTTGAACAGCTTAAAGTATCTATTCTTTGAGGCTTTCGCGGTTTCTCGAACTGTCAATATTACAATTTACTTTCGGCTTAGACCGCGTCGTCATTTGGGAACTACACCCAGCATTATCAGGTAAGGACCGACCTGTAGCTTGTCTGCCTTTACAAGCATTTGCTCTAGAACTGGACATAAGATGGACTTTGACAATGCTCGGGTACTCGCCAGAGTGCCTCATTACTTCCCTCGTATCATACGTGAAGCAATTGAAATTGAAAAACAACCTAACAACATAAACAGGGAGGATGGTTTTAGACTCAGTAAAGCTTGGA
>JABXWE010000023.1:0-10077 GCA_014611495.1 Limonius californicus
GTGTTATGAATACGATTTTTTGTTACATACGTAAAGTTTTCACATTTTAATCATTTAGAAACATCTCACATAGATATTTCCTAAATAACTATTGGTTTATTAAAATAACCTTTATGTAGGAAATTCAAATGCTTAAACCCATCAAAAATGTTGATTCAGGCATCAGCTATTAGTGCAGACAGACAGAAACATATTAACCAAATATTATATGTTAGGTTTGGGCATTGCCAGAAAGCAAACAGCAAAGAATTTTTGCTTTTAGCTTACAAAAAGATATTGCGTTAGGCAACGGTTTGTGCCTGCTCCGGGAAGAATGGTAAAAGTTTAAAGGAAAGGCCGTGTAGTGCAACGTATAGGAAACGTAAGGGAACCAGAGTCATGAGAGGGCTCAGCGGCGGCAGTCTACGTGGGGCAGTGCTCAGGGGGAGGCGTAAGCTTGCATATCTTCGACGAAACAACTAATTAATTGCGCTTGCGAACCTAGTAAGTAATTGCTATGCGAATATCCTCCAATCTGAGGCAAGGTGCGAATTTAGTGTTACCACGTATGTGATTATATATAAAAATGGGCTGCAATGACAATGTCAGCTGATATAAGCGTTCCTGGCTAGATTATGGTTTATATCCCATGAAGTGTTGTGTGTGTTTACCCGAATGGTTACGTATTATCGACTTCGTATTATGTATGGTTTATATCTCGTGAATTTTTGGACGTGTCTTCGATAGAGATTTAAACTCCTCGCGAACAAGAATGAACTACGAACTGAAAAATATGTACAGCGATCAAGATCTAGCTGGATGGATAAAAAGGCAGAGAATTAGATGGCTGGGTCACGTATGGAGAATGCCAGAAACGAGAACAACCAGAAGGGTTTTAGTTAATAACCCAGAAGGACGGCGTTCAAGAGGGCGGCCGCGTGCCAGATGGAAAGACAATATACATAGCTAGTGACTTAAAGCAATTGCACATCAGAAACTGGCCAGCCCTTGCATTAGATCGAGATAGATGGAAGGCCGTTGTGGAAAAGGCCAAGGTTCTACAAGGACCATAGAGCTGTGTGTGTGTGTGTGTGTATAGCTCGTGAAGTGTCATATGTGTTTACCCAAATTGTTACGTATTATCTACTTGTGGTTTACAAGCATTGGGTTTTATTGTGGTTGTTATACAGGATTCATTTGTCTATGTAGTAGTTGTTGGAAACAGTAGTTTAGTGAATGTGGGTAGTTATATGAGTAGATAATGTGTGTGGAATGATTAATCATTATTCCTATAGCAATCATTCGGGAAGTAGTCAGTCGGCAGAGGTAACATCGTAAATACGCCTACGTCAAACTATTATGATTATTATCATGAATGCAACATTAATGTCAGGATGGCGTCAACTGACTATTACGCGGGAATGTGGACACTAATGATACTCTCCCCTTTGCATGTGGTTCTGAGGGGGCACGCTTCGCCCCCTCTCCTGTGAACAACAGAGAGACTGGCTATGGACTTGATCCCTCTGGAGGATTGGTGCACCAGAAGATATGCATAATTGTCGTAATTACTCTACGATTACGAATAACTGCGACCACAGCAGCTAGCCGGCAGATGAGCATCCGTATCTTGTTCGAGTCCCAATCCAGGGGCAGGGGGTTGGAGGACCCCCGGTGAGTACTATTTCCCAACATTTATCGACAGATCAGTAAGTCTGTGTTTTACTATCTGTTGCATGTAACCTGCCTGTCATTGCCAGTGAGTTCTAATCGCATCTGCTGTTTGTTTACACAGGAACTGCATAAATGAAATGCAGAACTACCGCAACCGTATTTAAATGAAAAAATCCTCCTGTAAGGTCGATCCTAACAATTGATATTATGGATATTATTTTAATTCACTAAAAGTTAGAATGTTCTCTCGGCTAATCTGAAATCGATTTTTGCTCTTAGAATACAAATAAACACATGTTGATTTACTGAAACATTTAATCGGGCATAAGCATTGCCTAAGTATGATGTAAGAAAGTTAATGGAAGAAGAAATGCAAGATAAATATGAATAAGCATTAGAAAACACTATCGTAAGAAAACAAACTGCGGCAGAAAAACCACACCAAACCAAGTAGATGTAGAACATTTATTGGGGAAGAATTATAACCAGTATAGCTAACGTGGCAGAAGAGGTAATAGGTCATAGGTAATAGACACAGAAGACAGGAGGAGTATGGTGGGATAAAGAAGGCGAATAAGTGAGATGCTTCAACGATCAACAAGAAATAGGGAAGCAAATTAGCAAAAGCTCAGAAGAGCATTTAAAACAATATGCAGAAGGAAGAAAAGGCAAATCTTACAAGAGTTGAGAAACATTGAGCTCGCTCACCAAAAGAAAGACCCTTGAAACCTAAACGAACTGTTAAAAATAGTAAAAACGAGTTCAAACCTAAACTTACACTAGTAAAGACAAAGAAGGTCAATTACGTGCAGAAGAAAGAAACATCCTAATAAGATGGCGTCAGTATTTTATGAACCTTCTAAACCAAAACGAAGTAAGTGAAGCAGAAGTATATGCAGAGAGAACTCAGTGCATCAACAACAACTGAAAGAACCTACGCTATAAGAAGTAAGGACGAGATAAGAAGACTCAAGAACAATTAAGCTCCCGGAATGGATAACATATCAGCGAAACTCATTAGATATTGGGGGGAAGTTCTGGCAGAACAAATAGATCTACTAATCAAAGAAATCTGGAACAAAAAAAATATACCCCACGATTGAAGACCTGCTGCTATATGCCCCATATACGAAAAAGATGATCGCCAACAATGTCTTAACTACAGGGGGATCTCCCTCTTATGTGCAACTTACAAGACTCTTACAAATACATAATACACAAAGAAAATAATAGGAGAATATGAAGCAGGCTTTAGGAAAAATCATTCCACCTCAAACCAATTATTCGTGGTAAGGAAAATAATGGGAATTTTGCGTATTTTTATTATTCTATGGGTTTGAAACAGCCCTACGATAACATACACAGGAAAGCCCTCTTTCCACTAATGGAGGAACTTGGTATGCCGTATAAGCTTATACAACTAGCTCAAGCAACAATGGAAAGTTTAGAAAACCAAGTAAGAGTTCGCAATATGCTAACCGAAAACTTATACACTAAGAAAGGAGTTCGACATGGAGACGAATTAGCACCCATTCTGTTCAACCTAGCCTCCGAAAAGGTTATAAGAAGTACGGAAGTGGACAGTAACGTGACCTTCACAAATACATCCTATCAGATAGTTGGGTATGCTGATGACTTAAATATTCTGGGAAGATTCATACTATTCAGACTAGATTAAGAGGAGAATATTAAGGAAAATGTACGGCTCGGTAAAGGAGGGCTGAACGATAGAGAATACAAAAGGAAGTCTTTCTGATTTAACTACAGTGGATTATTGCTTTTTGGCTTTAATAATTATTCAACGAACGGTAATGTAGGCAATAACTTACGCGGATGTAGTTTGCAGCACGAACCCTAGGCGAGTGCTGTAATCGTCCAAGTGAGTTATTGCGATTACCGCTGAGCTTTACTTTATCCACGACTAGTAAATCGCATTTACATTATTTAAATTTTATAAGTTTCATAAAAATTGTGACATTTCAAAATCTATTACAGATGTAACTTTGACAAGTGTATTTATTTTCATTGTCGTTTGATTTATTCTCAAATGTTTTAACTGCACGTTTGTAATTGCTTATCAATCAAAATTCTATTTTGTGATTGGTTACAGTGTTGTGTAATGAGTTATAACTCACGCTAAATAGTTATAGGTACCATTACTTGCACAAAAGCAGTTGAATAATGTATGTATAACATAATAGGAGTGGGTATAAACATTTTTTTTCATATGGCAGACAAAAATATTTTAATTAATTTAAAAACTTACGTTTGGTGTGAGCATTATTAGAAAGTTTCCTTGAGTTAACTGTAATAGATTTTTGGTGTTAGACTACATAAAAACATTTTTTTGTATACGATCCAACTAGTACATATTAACCTACTACAACCTCAATTTGGGTATGAACTTTCCCAGCAAGCTGAAGATGCAAATTGGGGGAAGGAGAAAAGCATTTCAAGAAAAAGCTTCGTCGATTTAAGTGCAATGGATTTTTGTTTTCCATTTAAAAAACATATTATTCTTGTGGGAGACAAAATACCAATTTAAATTCATTAAAAATCTAATTGGGTGTAAGCAGTGCAGAAAGCTTCGACAACTTAACTACAAAGAGAATCGGTTGATACGCTACAAAAAAAAATTGTTCGCATGCGAGACAAGTATAAATTATTGGGTATGAGCATTGTCATAAAACATCGCTGACTTGCCTTGAAGGAATTTTTGCTTTTAGTCTAAAAACAATATTTTTCGTGGGGGCAACGGAAACATTTTGATAACTTGTTAATTGTTTCTTGCCTTACTTCGTTGAAAATCATATTTATACTTTGATAATAATAACAGACTCAATTTCAACGGCATTTATATACCTTTCGTGCTTAATATGTATTTCGACATTTTACATGTTATTTTCATAAGCATTTGATATTGTAAACATTTGTAGCTAGGGCAATAGTACATTGGATCTTGATTTCGGATTTGGCTCTGATCTTCTATGGTAAAACTTCCAACAGCGGGGAATTAACGAACTCAATTTGCTCAATTATTAAAGCTGTATTTGTTAAAGTGTGTTTGTGAATTTCAAAGGCCTCGAGTATATCCAATTTACGTTTATCATTACAGAAGTGTGAAAATGTGATTATATTATTTAATGTTATTGCATGATCGTGTTCTAAGTGTTTAGCGTAGTTAGATTTTTCTGGGTGTTTGTATTTGTTTGAGCGTATGCGTTCTTTGTATCTGGTATCAACATTTCTAATTGTTTGACCTATGCATACATAAATGCACTGTGAACAGTTTAATTTGTAAATGCCAGATTTTAACTAATCGTTATTTCTATAATTTGCATTGAATAAGGAGTTGAAAGTGTTTTTTATTCTTCTATAAATTACTTTAAATGTAGTTGTTCTGATTATAATTTTAGCAATTTTCTCCTATGTATCAGCGAAATATGGAATTGAAATATATTTAACATTTTCAGAGTGGGCTTATGAATATCTTTTTTGAGTTGCTAATTTATAATCGTCCTTGTAGAGTAGTGTGTGTCAGTTTTGTGTTGTATCCATTACTGTGTGTAGTTTGTTTAATAATCAAAATCTCTTTGGTGTAATCACTGTTACTTGGAGGTTAGAGCTGTATGTATCAGTGACCTATAGGCTGCTAATATGTGTGTTTTATGGTGACATTAGCCCTGTGGCATTGTGATATCTGTGTAGGTTTTCTATAAATAGAGTATTTGAGTTGGTTTTTGGAATAAATTTTTATTTCTAAATCTAAATAATTAATACATCCATTTTCTTCTGTTTTCAATGTAAAATTTCTGTTTGAGTGTAGAGTATTAATAAATGTTAAGAAATCACCAATAAACTCACATGAACTATTCAAACACATTAAAATATCGTCAACGTAACGGGACCATAATATAAATTTTGAGAGTGATTTGATTAAAAAAGTCGATCGCCTAAATGCTCCATAAATATATTAACTAAAAATGGAGAAATTGGACTTCCCATTGGTAAACAGTTTTTCTGAAGATAAATTGATAATTATAAAAAATAAAATAATTTTGAATAATGCAAAGTGCGAATAATTGAACCAACTCATTTAGTTTTGTTAATTCAAAATGTTTGTTGATAATAATATTATTTAACAGAGGAATACATTCTGGAGAAGGTATTTGTGAAGACATATTGGTGACATCGAAACTAACTAAAATACTCAAAAATGAATAGGGATATTGCAGTGTAATTCACTTGAAGGTAACACCAATTGCATTTATAATAAAACCTACCAAAACAACAAAATGTAACGTATTTTTAGTAATGAACGTGAAAATTACAACAAAGGTGCGTTTAAAGAAGATATTTAACAATATTATAATGAAAATCGATATTGTCTCCTTTCACGTAACTTCAGTTTATTAAATTCTAATACCGCGGGGCACCTCCTCTGGCAGTAATAACTGCGCTGCTCCTTGCTGGCTTACTCTCAATGCAATTATCAATATGTTCTTGTGGAATTTGATGCCACAGTACCGGCAATACATCCCTCAGCTGTTGCACAATGATACGCCTTGGATTATGACGATCCAGCTGTCTCTACAAAAGATCCCATGCATGCTCGATGGGGTTGAGGTCGGAGATAGCAAAGATGCAAGATGGTTTATTTCCTCATCTCGAAGCATCTCTACAACAACCCGAGCACTATGCGGCCTTGCGTGATCGTCAAAAAAAACAAAATATTCCCATATTTTAATAACAATAATAGGCAATTTCAACAAGTATTTATTTTTATTTTAGCTTTATATGTATTGCGGCATACAATATGTCATTATCAAAAGTATTTAATGTAGTAGCTAGGGCAACAGAACACTACTACAAATGTTTACTACATTAAATGGTTTTGATAATGCCATATTGTATGTAGAAATACGTATAAATCTAAAATAAAAATAAATACTTGTTGAATTTGCCTATTAGTATTATTAATATATAAAAAGTATGAATTTCAAGGAAGTAAGGCAGCAAACAATTAACAAATTCCCGCCCAACAGCGTTGCGACGGTTCAGAGCATGGTCCATAATCATTTCTTGGGCGTAGCGTTGGTATGTGAGTGTACCATTAAAATATGGAGGTCAGTACGCCACTCGAAAGAAATTCCAGCTCATACCATAAGGCTACCACCACCAAAGGCAACGCCTGGTTGGGTATACTGAAGTAAGGGACAATGTCCCCAATGTACCACCCCACGATGTTGTTTCTTGAAGCCTACATCTTGACCATTCCACTCGGTGTCTTCGTTGAGCCACAGGTGCACTTCCAGGTCTTCATGCAGTCGTACCTGTTTCGCTAAGGAGCGAAAGGGAATTTGAAATTACGTTGTACCTGGTTCCTAGCATATCAGCAATGTCGAACTAGTGATCTCCTCTTTGGTGCATAGCAACGGCTAAATTTCGTCGTTTTATTGTTAAATGGTTTCTCTGTATTGTTGTTTATTATTAAGAACACAAATGTAACACACAAATAAAAAAACAATGAACAAAGAAGATCTTAAGAAAGCAGGAAAGAGTATTCAATCAAGCACACCAAATCGATTTGACACTAATACGGTTAATCAATTGCAACTGGATTCAATTATTTCTTTTTAACATCAAACATTGCCGCTTGCTCTAGTTATCAATAATAGACGACCATTAGCCGCCAAATACAAACATATACAGTGCGGTCGTAAAACGTCTTCCCCCCCCCTAATAACTTTTGAACGACTAGATATTTCTTCACAAAATTTTGTGTACTTTACTGGGAGGCTAAATACTACTTTTTAATACATATTTAAAATTTATAACTTTCAAAATCGCGGCTAAGCACCATCTTAAACTATTTTTTAAATGGGAATGGGGATCTAGTGACACCTCATGTGAAAGGTATTTGAGGTCCTTGAGTTTTATAAAAAAGTATTCATCCAGAACAAAATGCCAGATGATTGGAAATTACAAGTTTATGGAAAAAAGAAGGCACCCGGAAAATTTTGTAATTTGCGGCCTCGTCGAGCTCAACAACTTTTCCATATAGTATTTTCCCGTAGATCGTACCGTTCGACAGCCAGGGTCGTCCAAAGTCGAAACACGAATCAACGTCCAGCACGTGTCACGTCATCGCAAGGTGATCTCAATCTGTTCGCATAAGTATGGCGCAACGACGAAGGCGAAGGCAGTTCTAACATGTCCAAATGGGACTCGGGGGACGCCCAAACGTCGAAAAGAAGAGCGTAAGAACGTAAAAATCGGCATAAAAATTTAGCGGGTTTCCCCCTCGCCCCCTTTGGGGATGTTAGAAGCAGCTGTGCGTCGTACTTGTGCGAACAGATTGAGCTCACGACCGACCTGCTGCGATGACGTGGACACGTGCTGGACGTCGATTCGTGTTTCGACTTTGGACGGCCGTGGCGGCCGAACTGTAAGAGCTACGGGAAAGTTCCATAAGCAAAAGTTGTTGTCTTCGACGACGTCAACATAACACCCACACTACCCGGGTGCCTTCTTTTTTCCATAAACTTGTTATTTTCAATCATCTGTAATTTTTTTTTGGATAAATACTTTTTTATGAAACTCCGGGATCAGGCGCACAATTAAAATACCTTTCAAACCAGGTGTCACTCGACCCCCATTGCCATTTAAAAATAATTTAAAATGCGCCTAGCCGTCATTTTGAAAGCTATAAAGTTTAAATAGGGGCTAAAAAGTAGTATTTAGCCTCCCATGAAAACACACAAAATGTTGTCAAGAAATATCAAGTCGTGCAACTGTTAGTAGAGAGGGAGGACGTTTTACGACCCCACTATATACTTTATATTATAACATCCCTATTCATTTTTGAGTAGTTTAGTTTGTATTGTGATGGTAGACTTAAACTGGAGAACTTATTGATTAATTCGGAAGAGTTTGTAACTGAATATGTTGGCGTGTATTCTAAACTAGTAACTATATTATTTAATGTTTTTGCTAACATGTGGTTGGGTGCGTTTGTGTATGAGACTGCCGGTCTAATAGGCATTTGGGGTTTATTAAACCGTATAGTTTTGTTGTTTGTGGATTTGAATGTATTAGTTCTCTTTAACAGATAATGAGAAAAGAAAAATAATACATCCAAATCCACAACCTTCCAAACTGTACAGAAACGAAGAAACTTTTTTTTGAAATTGCTAAAAACATAAATTAGTTCCCCTCACATAACCGCGGTGGATTTGTTCTTCTACCTTTTTTAAAAAATACTGATTTTCCAAGAGAAAGGCACATTTTAACTTATTAAAAAATTAAATATTGTGTTAGGCTTTTCAAAGAGTTTCCCGGATCGAATTGCTAGGGTGTTAGAATTGACAGCTAAAAAATATTTTGTGTTTGTTCGAATGGGAGAAGAATGTTAACTTCCTAGAAACTAGAACTTAATGTGACTGACCAGAAAGGTTGCCTGACTCGAATAATTGGACATGGACTGCTCAAAATTAAAATTAATACAAAAATTCCAAACAATTTAACAGTCATATAATTAAAGAATTATAAGAGGTAATCATATCATGAAACTTTTTAGAGGAAATTAATTCATAGGTGATTTTTAAAATTAAAATAAGTTAGAAATGTTCTTAACTCTATTTAAAGTTGAAATTATTGTACTTCTAGGAAGGGCTAGTATGAAAATAGAAATATTTGGGTAACAAAGAAAAATAGCATAACTATTCATAAAATCTAAGCGAAGAACAACGAAAGCTCCCTGCAGAGACACTGAATACAAGTTAACTTGCCTGTGAATTCCAATCCAGCAAGTTTCCAGGTTCCCTTTTTAGTGATAAGGATACTTGCAGGACACACGTTCCTGTGCAACACGTGTCCGGAGTAGTGTAGGAAGGATAATGCTTCAGTTATCTGGAACAAACATTTAATCAAGCGTTCATTTAGATTTAATGGTATATCGATTACGGTCGCCAATTATTTGTTCACATTAAGCTGCTAACTTGATACGTTGTCTTTTTGAACGTCGTTATAGTTATATACAGAGCGCAACAGAATTATAATATGAAAGACCTCGTAATAATCACATAATTTTAATAGTAAACATTGGTAACGTTGTTCTTTGTTTGACGTATGAATGTCAAGAAAATCGATGAATTTTATAAATTGTTGCTACGGTTACGCAATATATAGCAATATAATTACAGATGTGTTCCACTCTACACAGATTATGCATTAAACAACAGTAAAACGCGCCGACAAGAGCTTGCCTGCATAAATTATTGCTTTACGACCAAGTAAACAGATTGATCACTTGATCCAGCCACCAAGCCCTTCGATGGAGTTCGAGAAGGAGGAAAATTCGTGTAATCTGAGCGCTGTGTCCTCATTCCGGGAGAGATATTGAATCCGGGTGGGTTAGGGAGA